>SNQJ01S0055140.1:33872-51484 GCA_010110895.2 Picea sitchensis
ATGAGTGTGCTAATCAGAGACTGGTGCTGAAGGTTCCTGCTTTGGGAAGGAAATAGGATCTTGTTCTTTGTTAGAATCAGTTAGCCTTCAATTGTTTCCATGAGTGTGCTAATCAAAGACTGGTGCTGAAGGTTCCTGCTTTGGGAAGGAAATAGGGTCCTGTTCTCTGTTAAAATTAGTTAGCCTTCAATTGTTTCCATGAGTGTGCTAATCAGAGACTGGTGCTGAAGGTTCCTTCTTTGGGAAGGAAATAGGGTCATGTTCTCTGTTAGGAGATAGATAGCCTTCAGTGTGCATTATTTCAGTTAAGCAATAAGTTCATGAAGTGTGATGATCGGAAACAGGTGCTGAAGATTCCTGCTTTGGGAATAGGGTCTTGTTCTCTGGTTACAGAATAGTTGGTCTTTTCTATTGCAGTATCTTGTGTTATTTTAATGTAATCCAGGATTCTTCAATTAATCATTTCTTTAAACTTTGAGCTCTGCAATCGGTAGATTTCTTTTCTGTAATTCAAGCTAGAACTTCAGTTCATTCAAGGCAAGTGTGATTAATATAGTTTCCTTTACTACAACTCTAGGTTGCTTTGGAAATTGAGCATATATAGTGCGTGGTTACCTTTGAAATAAACAGACTTCCCTGGGTTGACAATTTATGTAGCACTTGATTGTTTAAATTAAATAAGCAATTATAGTGACCAACATCAGCAAGGAGAACAACTCATGCGCCAGCTGGATCACTAACAAAAAATATATACAAGGATCGTGCGCTCGCCAAAAGGAGAGAAATCAAGAGAGTAGATCCATGGAATCAAGAAATTAATCAGCGGATGGAAGAAGATGAAGAAGACCCACAGAAGAACTATAAAGCAATAAACTATGTAATGGATTGAGGTTCTTCTGTTGTTGTTGTTCACTGTCATTCCTTGTTGTTCATTTTCTATCAGTTTAGTTGATTCGAGATGAGTTTTGTCCTGGGTTGATCATTGATTATCATTGTTATTTCTATTAGTCTTTTGAAATCTATTGTAATCAGCCATTGTAATGAGTTTTGGGAAAATTTCACTTGCATAGGAGTCTAAGAGAATTGCTACTTGTATGAATGTTAATTCCGCTGCATAGATTATGAAATGCATGCATTGTTTTATATAGGCTAAGATTAGATTTTCTTATATAAGAAGGATTATTTGGGCAATAAATTTTGTTGGTACATAGATGAACATTACAAATATTTTATATGCGCAATCTTTGTTATTCTATCTTCCTAATAGTTGTGATACTGTTTATATATCCCGACATAGTCAACTCCCAACACACCATTCAATTTTTAAGTTCATGGAAAATTTACATTCTATTACGATATGTGAAATGGAAACCAATGTTTTCATAGAATATTTCTTATTTTTACACATGGTCGTCCGACCACTCGACATGTGGCACCAAACTCCCCCGAATCTATGTTCAGATATTTGCATAACACATGCCACAATCACAATGTGGCACCTGGTGTCAACGTAATAACCTGCAACATAACATTCCACCACAACCGAATTAAGTTATGAACGCAGTGAAAAATGGATTAAACCAAGCCATATTCAAATAAACGTATGTCACATGGGCGGGTATACAAAATACAAACCTCTACTTTATAGTATTCATAATACAAAAATTTAATTCCTACCTTTTAGTTAACAATAATATATAATCACAACAATTTATTTATGACCCAAAAAAATCAAAAACCTTCATGTAATTCCTAAGAACATTCGTAAAGTTTCAATTTATCATAACTTACAATGTATAATTTTCCTATACCTTTAGTAATCCAACAAATAAATATATAAATAAAATACTAATTAAATAATTCTCCACGTGTTCTATAAACTTCTCAATGCATAAATTCACCAGTGGTTATAAGAAGCGAATAAAAAATAGTAAATTCTATATATATATATATATTTTTTCAATTCATCATATCTTACAATGTTCTATTTTTTCCGTACCTTTATTACTCCATATCAAACAAATTATTAATTAAATAATTCTCCAAGATTTTGCATAATTTACCAGAGTTATAATAAAGACTTGATATGGATAAGAATAAAAATTAGTTAATTATATACACATATAGTTTCATCTTACAATGTTATACTTTTCCTGTAGCTTTATTACTCCAAGCAAACAATTATATCAAATAAAATATTAATTAAATGAATCCTCCATGTTTCTATAAATTCATACATGCATAAATTCAACATATTTTATAATTGAGGGGCCAATCCAATAGATTGGGTTTTGGGGGATCACAGTATCGGACTTCACTTTGAAACAATCACTAAAGCATAAACTTGTCGATTCAAAAATACTAACACACTTAATATTCATGGTAAGATGGATGATGATTCAACATTAAACATTATGTCAATCAATAGATCATACCAGGAAAGAATTGCAAAAGAGTAGTGCTTGAAGGTCGGTGAATTGGTGGCCCGACATCTGGTCTATGTGTATCGGTCTATCATCTTTCGGTACCTCGATACCATGGTGGCATCTTCACTGTGGGGAACGTCACCATCCCACATTGGATATCGAGACTTTCCCCAAAGTTCTATAAACTTCCAAAACACTTGATGACCAACATCCCATATGAATCCAGGTCAGTGTGTTGATTCATCATGTCATTGTATTGTTAGCATCCAACACAACCTCATATACTGAATTGCAGGTCAACTTGGCATTAAGAAATATGCTTAAACCCATGCCTCCTATTGTAGGAAATCTTGACAAAAGATGACAGATGCAAATCAGGGGAAATCTAGATCGACAATCTACCTTTGATCGTGGTGCCCCTTGCATGTTCGAGGTTTAATGAACGTAGGGGGGGATGCAAAACTCAACGAGAGTTAAACCTATGATGAGATATCAAAAATCGATGGATTGCGACCTCCTTCACCTACGGTTTACTTAACCACACAAATACCCCCCACAATTGATACAATGGTGACATGTTCCACATTTTACATAGTCCAAAAGGTCTAATCCCCTACCGAGATGGTACTTGGAACACACGGTCCTATATTTTTAGTGTCACTTTTCTTAACCATGGCACAACACTTGGCTATCGGTACACTGACCCACAAGCCTATTATACTTATTTTATACCTTTGAACATTAACACCCAATCAACTAGTATAAACAAAATCCCAGACACATGGGGCTACCACGTTCATCCAACTAGAATCACACGTGGCCCTATCATCAAATTCCACCTTTATTGACACATGGCATTGATTTCACGTCATGAAATGCCCCCTTAAACTGAAAAATCACCATGACATGTGGCATAGTCAAGTCTTGACACCTACACCTCCTAGGTGCATTGACATGATGTACATGTTATCATAAAATGATCACATGATCCATCCAAGTGTTGTCACCTGTACATTGTCCATTGGTTGGGTAACATCATCTCAGAATCTCCAAACATTAGGATGTCATCCATTAGATGATTGACCTTTCCATATTTTTCATAACCCGAAAACACCTGACCCGGTATGAGTGGACACCTACGACACGTGGCACTACCACCATCGGCCATCCACTAAGACACACAAACCTCCCAATCTTCCAACTAGAATGACACATGGTAGTCACACACTCTACATGTGGCAGCAAAATCTCAGGGATCTATGATTAGATATACGATATAAGTATCACACGTGACAACACGTGGCCCTATCATCAAATTCCACCTTTATTGACATTATTAGCTGGCATTGATTTCATCGCCATGAAATGCCCCTTAAACCTAAAAATCACCATGACATGTGGCATAGTCAAGTCTTGACACCTACACCTCCTAGGTGCATTGACATGATGTACATGTTATCATAAAATGATCACATGATCCATCCAAGTGTTGTCACCTGTACATTGTCCATTGGTTGGGTAACATCATCTCAGAATCTCCAAACATTAGGATGTCATCCATTAGATGATTGACCTTTCCATATTTTTCATAACCCGAAAACACCTGACCCGGTATGAGTGGACACCTACGACACGTGGCACTACCACCATCGGCCATCCACTAAGACACACAAACCTCCCAATCTTCCAACTAGAATGACACATGGTAGTCACACACTCTACATGTGGCAGCAAAATCTCAGGGATCTATGATTAGATATACGATATAAGTATCACACGTGACACCATCATAATGTGACATGTGGTGTCAACATGGCATGCTCTTCACATGACACGTCATGATACGTGGCATCCCCACCATGGGGAACATCACCACTAGGAATCACGTATCAAGACTCTCCCCGAAATTCTGTAAACTTTGAACAACCCCGATGCCCGACATCCCATCTAACCATCCATTGGAGGAATAATATCAAATATCAATCATCTACGCCTATGGACAATTAGGTCATTCATTAAAAGAAAAAGGTGATCATTCATGTTGGGACCATGGGACATGCATCACGATCTGGTCATAGCGGCCATCAAACAACCGACCACCTAAAAAAATTCATACAAACTAAACTCTCCCCTCTTTTGAGGTCCAATTTTCTTTTCTCAACGGATATTTGGAAATGTTTTGTAAAAGAAAAGGCGATGGTTCTGACACACGAAACAATGCTCCCAACTACTGGCCCATCCAGACTTCGTACCCATTACCAATAGGGATCTTCTGTTATTTTGTTGATCCAGTATCCAAACTATGCGCTATTCTTCCCCATTTCCCAATAACACCCTATGATCAATTGTTGTAATTCAAGCATACAGTGATCCAATGGACAAAATTTCTGGTGCACTTAAAAAGAAAATTCAATGGATAAATATATTGTCTTTGGATAGGTGAAATTTAAGACAGTCATAATTGTCTTGTCCCCCATTACAACTTTTTCATGACTTAATGGAAATTTAATGAAAATTTATGAATAAATTAGTGCCAAGATTTAATGCATTTATCCTATAAAATATGCACATAAATGCACTAAGGGGCGGTTCAAACTGTTAAGAAATTCTCATTTCTTAAATCCATAAGTCTTAATTCGGACAAGTTTTTGTGAGCTTGGCTCTAATGGGTTAGTATTATAACCTGTTTTATATTATTTTATTTTATATAGAATTGTTAGTTGTTTCTTTTAAACAAAACTTACACTTTGTTAATTACTTACATGAATTCATAGAGAAAAATGAATTGGAAAATAAAAGCGAAACAACCAACTGATAATGAAGACGACACTGAAAATATCTTCAATTTGGCATTCTTCTCTGATACTACATTCAATACTGGCATGAGAAACAGTATGGAGTGGAGTGAAATTTACGAATTTTTCCAACAAGGATATTTTAGTGATGAATATGAGTCATATGCCAATGATTTGGTCGATATTAAGCATAGCAACTTAATAAAAGTGTATCCAGGCATGGTACGATGGACAGTCTCCCATACTCATATATTTATATGTATGTTGTTAACTCATCACACCAAGTTATTGGTTCTTTTAGACCTAAATATGTTAATAATATGTATAAGTTAATCCAACCCATAGTTAAGCTTGATGAAAATTTCATCAATGAATTCATAAAGGAAAAAATCGAAAAGGAAGAAATGAAAATGGCTTATTTGATTAGAGAATGGTGGGTTGGCCCTGATTCTTTCAAAGTCATAGGTGAAAAAATGTATCATGTTACTAGACTAAAGAAATCCCCAATGCTAGTTTCCATAATGCTTTGTCATCTATATGGTGTCCCTTATACTTTCTACCAATCTTAAACAAGAAGTGAAAAAGTCTCAACAATCTCATCCAAGATACTATGCAAGTATTTGTATGTCTGCCTATTTTGTAGATTCCATCTATGCAGTGACTCCTTTCCCTCTTTAAGCTTGGAGTTGGTCTCCCGTCGAGGAACCAATTCACTTGTATTGTTCTAAAATGTGGGAAATCAATTGGAAAAATCATTTCTATGATATCTGTAATTTTTGCATGGTCTCATTGCATCTACTTTTGAAAAAACTATCATCCCCAAGATTTAGTCAAGAGGTTATCAATGCCATAAAACAAATAGGTGATTAGTTTATAGATTAATAATTTTCATACATTAGGATATTTTCCCGTGAAGGGTCCCCTCATCTCTTTCCCAGATATTTCCTAGACAGGTTAGCATTAAAATAAATTGCATACCAGATTGTCATTGTACTCATTGCATTCACTTTGGATAAAAAATCGAAAAAACAATGGCCTAGTTTCCTAATTTCACTAGGTATTTATACCTTGTCAAATCCAAAACATGCTCAAAAAGAGATTGAGTCACTGGATCAAACCTACCTGGCACATTGTGAATTTAAGAGACATGATCCAACAGAGTTTGTTAAAAAATATTGTGCTATGGTGAAAAGCAAAACATATATTCATGAACACAGACCTTTTGACCTTGTTTTCAAGGGAAAATGAACTTCCATGAAGTAAGACAAAGAATAGATTCCATAATAAATACTGTTAATTTATTTCACTTTATTGAATGACAATTTAATATAAAGAAATCTTGTATTAAGGAAAAGAATAGAATATAGGGAATTGTCAAAGTTGAGGAAATTGAAGGAGAGGACAAAAATGAAACAGAACCAAGTCTTAGTGATTCTTCAATAGAAACAAAAGTTCACAAATATTCACAAGAAAATATTGTAACATGGAAAGAAGACTCAAGCATAGGAAATAACTAGACTCATGACAAATTGACTAAGACAAACACAAAGTTGAACACCAACACAAACATCAACTTTTCCTAGACAACACTTGTTCACATTACTGATCCTATCAATATTACTCCCATAACCTCAATTCCATGAATCTTGGTTACCAGTTCTTTCAATATTGGAGAAATTTCTCCTGTAGAAGATATTGTTATGTATTTAGACAATTTTTTCTTTAATGACCAAACCAAAACTATAGAAAAGAGAAGGTCCAGAAAGAGGAAAACGACCCACCATGAAGAAATCACATAAGAAGTAACTCAATTATGGAATGTTTCACATTTGGACGATGAATAATTTGCAGAGGAATATGTTGACACCTTGGGGGCATTTTCCACTCCCAATAAATGGTTTGTTATGAGATTAACCAACCAAGGAAAGAGAAGAACATATTAAAGGAACTTGTTGAACAACAAAGGATACAAGAACACAATTGGAAACATAAACATGAAACTCAAGTCAAGGGCATCACAAAAGAAAACAATCTTTCTCAAAATATCATTGCAGAGTTGACAAAAAAATAGATGTAATTAAAATTGAACATGACAAAGACCTCGCCTCATTTGTTGCAGAAAAAAGATAAAATTAGCAAAGACTATGAGATCTAGATAGATACCTTGACCGCTCAAGTAGAAGAGGCCAAAATAAGGAATGAAAGTTCAAAAACCCTAAGCAATGAAGCAATAGAGATTAATGCTAAATTATCATCTTCACAAGTATTATTTTATTCAATATTGTATCTAATTAAAGAACATGAACAAATCTTGCAGTTTTTTGTTGAGTCCCAGTCACAATGTAAAAGGAAAAAAGATCTACATGTTATTTTTGATCATTTGAAATTATGGGAAGCACACAACACCACTTTACCACCAGGATACACAAAAAATTTTGAAGAAGAAAATATCCAAATACACAATTCACTTGATTCTTGGGAAGCAAATTGTTTGTTTTCACACAATCTCATTGAAGAAGCAAGTAAAAATTGCTCAATCATATGGCATTTGGTAGTAGATATCATTGAAGGATATAAATTTCCCCATGTGCAATTTCTTGGAAAATCAGTTCCATTATCAAATTTTCTTATAGATGTGCAACAATAGATAGACTCAAGGACAAACAATATCAACAGTTTGAATTTATGGATAGTCGAAAGTGTTCAAAAGCTTGTCAATCGTCCAACACAATGTTCAAAAACAATTGACGGTTTCTTATCCAAGTTCTTAGTTAAACAAGAGGAAATTTATAGGAAAATATATCGATGCATATTAAACAAGGAAATTTCCCATCCCTCGTTAATTGAAACCATGTTACAGAGAGCTTCCTTATGGAAAAAGAAGGCACAAATGCAACTAGAAAATTCATCACATGTGTTACTAGATTTCCCCAGAATATCTCTCCTTGATATCATTTATCAAATCAATTTCAGATAATTGTGCCTATTGATTCCACCCAAGCAAGGAACATGTTACATAATTTTGAATGTACTCTCCTATTTATTGTAACTTTGTACAAAAAAACAAGATTGGAGTTTCTAGATAAAATGGTATCTACATTCTTGTAAAAGCCTTAATGTTTTAAGTTTTCAGAACCCGGAATTGCACTGCTTGCGACATGTTTTACTGGTTTTCATACTAATATTCAACACTAGTGAGATGTTAATTTATGAAAACCATTTTTCTCTTATTCTAAGGTTTGTTTATGAATACAAGATTTATATTTTGTGTTTCTGCACTCTTATTAGAATTTTCAGAAAATCTTTTTTTTCACTATTTAAATGAACTCGAACATAGATCATGTGGAATTAAACCTAAATTTCTATATTGACACATGTTCAACAAATATTTTTTGTCCCTGTTACTGATATGCATAAGTCTAATTTACGTTTATGAGTATGGCTATGTCAATTATTGTTTTTCTTGCTAGGTATTTGCTATATTAAAACTAACATACATCTATGTTTCTAAGTCTCAAGTTGTTTGAACTATTTTTGTGACCTCGTAACTTATTTCTATCTCATATCCATTTTCAAGTTTATTTCTTCTTGTTACTAGGATACTCTGAACTATTTATGGATTCTAGTAAGAACAATGTAGTTTTAGAATATTTATTAGGTTACTTATCCTTTTTTCTCCACAATATATTACAAGAGATCGACAAGAAGTCATGTTCCCACGACAAAATTTTCTTAATGTAAGTTGATCCCACATACTGACAACAATCGCCATCCCAAACGACTTTAGGCCTAATTGGATATTTTATCACACCATTTCTGCAGATTCTTTTCCAACTGTTTTTCCATGCATGGACACATGTCAAAGTTAAAAGAGAGAAAGACATAATAGATACAATGAATAAAAAAAAATTCATGCAATAGATACACCATATTGACATTTCAATACCCATCTAACAATTAAATAAATACAACCATACAGTCAGGATCCAATGCACCTCCAATCAGACTGATAATGCATTAAATAAACAAATGTACAACCAACATTAACTGGATTTGACTCAATGGGTTGGCAAGCAACTTAATAGCTACATATTACATTTAACAAAATGAAACTTTCAAATTTCTTCTCTCTTATTGTCATATCTTTTCATTACTTCATGAAGTAGAAATTCTCATTTCTTTGAAAAAAAATTGTATAGAAATATGCCTATGAACATTCTGCCTAAATGGAGTAGTTATAACAAAATGAAAAACAAGTCTTTGCAAAACATGAAGTCATTTTTTCAATAGATGGATAAGAAGTATCCATGTTTCCCTTGATGGATACTGGAATGAACTCATTTTTCTGAATACATTATCTAGCTCAGTGCATCTCTTATATGTAAGAGGATTTGAAAATATATTTTTAATTTCCCACAGAAGATAGAAATCACGTCTCAGTAGATCTAAAATAGACTTCCCTCTTAAACTTTCATCCATACCTTCGAACTTTCTCTCGTTTTGTCTTGCAATGAACAAACTCTTTCTGTAACTTTCGCTTGATAATATCATGCCTTTTTCATTCAAAGATGAAGGTAACCCCATCTTGACTAGTTTTTCAAATCTATTTTTGAAAGAGTCAATGTTTTCCTTGACCATTATCCATTTCTTCTCAGCAGTCTGCAATAAATTCATTTTGTAAAAATATTTTTATCCTCCATACCTATTGTGGTTCTGCCTTTCACACCTTTGCTTATTAATTCTTCAGTGAAATTGGAATTTAGGAACTTAATAATTTGGGTAGCAACATGTGGTTGAGTTCCTAATTCCTGAAATGATTTCATTTTAACTTCATATGATTCATCTATTAATAGACTGTCATCATCAATTATCTTCAAATAATCCCATATCTTAGCAACTTCATTTATGATTTCATCCTAGATAATGTGTCTATCCCCTACCAAATAAAATTTGTTGCACAATTTGTTCTTCAATTGTTCGATCTATGTAAGCATATTAGATATTATCTTTTCATATTATGAAATAATTTATCCTTCCCTTTCATTTCTTCATCATGTGTTGTAACTGTTCTCTTCAATTTTTTAATTTCATCTCCCTTTAGATCCAAGTCTTCCAATGCTTTTGAAAATCCATCTGTTGCATCTCTTGATGTTATTGCACATGATGAAGCACATACTCCCTTTAAAATTTCAATCTGATTTTATTGTAACTCCATCTCTTCTTCCATTTGCACCATTTTATTCATGAGTTCATCCTTTTATGGTTGGATATCCTACAACTCTACAGTCTGTACATGTTCGATTCTAGGGATTTTAAGCCTAATTTCTAGTGCTTTGATATTTGTTTATTTAGTTTTCACCAGGGTTTGGATAGATTCCACATCCTTTGGATTGTCTCCCAAGTCCATTAGCCATCCTTCTAATTCCTCCACTCTTATTTTCTTTCTTATGTTTTCCAATTTATCATTTTTAAGTTGTTTTCTAAGCTTCACATTTATAACTTGCATCTTCTTTATTCCCAAATTGATAATCATCACATCGTTATTCAACATTTATCTAGTTTGTATATTCAAATCCATTTTATCCATTGGATGCACTACATTTAGATCAATAGACACCTTTTTCACTTTCTTTTGTTTTTTTTTCTCCATCGCTGCTATATTCAACCTACCCTTTTCATAATCAACAATAGAGAGCACCCTTGTGTATGATTCTCATTGATCAAATATTTTGGGAATAATGTTCTTCTTACATGTTTCTGCATTGCAAAGTCTTTGCACCAATTAAATCCCACAACATTGGTATACTAAACCCTGGAAATTTTCAAGTTTTTTATATTATACCAAAAAGATAAGTTTTCAGTTCCCTCTTGTAACAATAACCTTATCCACTATATGTTTTATGATGCTACAAACTATGCATTGTGAACTGGCATTGTGAACCATCTGTTTTATGCTAAGTTCCAACCCTCCTCAACTTATATTCATTTAGGTTTGAGGTTTTAACCTTTCAAAATCATTTTCCTCATCAAATGTGGGAAGTCTTGCAAGCTTGTCATAAAAACCTAGTCCAACTCGCGCTGTGAACCCAACAATACGTTGTGAACCCTTTGTTTTACACAGAGTTACTTCATTTTTTCCTTTCTGTAGCCTCATCCAAGTTGGATTTTTATTCTTATTTTATCACCCCCTACTTGCATCATGTTCATCCTCACACTATTGTTGTGCATACATATTTTATTCAAGTAAACCCTAAGTTGTGCCAGTTCTATTATCAAACCCTAATCTTCCTATTTTTATTATATATCTGATAACAAACTGTTATAAAAGGGTAAAGGAGGTTTTCAAAATAGTCATCATGGATAATTGAAAAGGTAAGAAGATTCAAAAAGGGGAATAGATTGTTATAGATGAACCACATGACATGCAACTCATGAATTCTGAACCATTTTTCAAGGAAGCATTCCAGAGGGTGGGTTGCCTGAATTTTTGTGAGAATGTGAAAAGAGGACAACCTAAGGTAGATAAACAGTTTGTTCTCAACTTCAATGGGACAAAGACTATGGTGGGGCTGCTGGAGTTTGAATTCTTTAAGCAATCTATTTCTATAGCCATAGAGATACCTGATTGTGGTGATAAGTGGTTTAAATCCATGTCTTTGAATTTTTCTTTCTCCAAGGAATTCCTAAAGCCTACATATCAAGGAGACAACCTATCCAAGGGAGTGCCAAGAAGTCACATGCTAGAGTATTTTGAAAAAATGATCAGAGTCATTCAGAGGTACTTCACGTGTGAATGAAGGTTTAATATGGTTTATCAATACCATATCAGATTTCTACTACACTTCACTGGGAAAGAGTCCATGAAACTTCCCTTTTATATTTTTAGGAGTATTGGCAAGATGTCAGATAGGGTCCAAGCTAAATCCAAGCAAGTGGATACCAATGTTTTTCACTCTGGTTTAATCAAGATGCTAGTGCTGGAAGCGTTGAAGAAGACAAACACTGACTGAGAAGTTTTCCTAGCTGCATCAGGTTTTCAACCAAATATTTCTCTCACACCACAGTCCAAAACACAAACACCTACCCCTACTGAGAAGACTGTGCACTCAGATTCAAACAAAAAGAGGAAGCTGACTAGAAGTGATAAATCCATTCAGATTACTGATAAAAAAGTTTAAGGTGGTCCCTCACAACCTCCCGACAGACAAATTTATCCTGTGGAATAACCTACACCCATGGAGATATCATCAAGTAAAACAAGGATTCTGAAGGGTAAAAAACTTATATTTTCCCCACATATTGCTGCAGAAATAGTAAAACCTAAAAGGCCTTTCCCCAGATCAGCAACTAAACAACATATTGTTGTGGAAGAGGGTATAGAAGAAGCCTCAACTCAACAAAAGGATAAATTTCATCCTTCCAAGAATACCATAGATATTATTGATATCAACACTCCTCCTCATGAAAGTAATCCTACTTTCAAAAGATTCAGGAGGCAACTTAAGGTTACAAGAGTTGAAAATGACAAATTGAAGAAGGAAAATCTAGAGGCTCGAATCAAGTTGAAGGATATGTTAGATTTATATGAGAATACTATTGATAAAGAAAAATACTTGGCTAAGAGGTCTCTACCCCTTCATAATCAACTTAAGAATGTTTATAAACATAAGAGAGCTTGCCAAACTCAGATCAGAAGATTGAAAGTAGAATTGCAATGCTTCAAAGAGCAGATAGAAAAAAGGAATTTGGATATATTGGCTAGAGTGGCTACTAGAAGGAGTACCAGGAAGAGATGAATAAAGGATACTATTTTTACATCAGCATCATTTTTTCCATGGTTCACTTTTTGCATATACTTATAACTTGAGTAATGATTTTGGTTTTGAGATGAGGTTACCATATTCATATGATTTCTCCAAGGTTACTTCATGTTTCAAGAAGTTTTTCGTAGGCTCTAGAAGGTTTTTCCCAACTTCTTGTGCAAGTTTTAAAGGTTGGAATCATTTTGGAGGTAAAAAGGCACCTACAAGAAAGTTCGCAGCACATGGACTAATTGGCACTATGAACTGGTTGTTTTAGGACAGTCTGTAGCACAAGTGTTGCGAACTGGGAGTTATAAATATTTTGAAGCTGAAAATGATTGTCAGGTGTCAGGTGGAGCTCGGATAATAATTTAAGATATTAGTTGCACATCAAACGCCACCTGCCTCAAGGAGCTACCTGCAGTAAAACCACATGCACCAAGTTGTTAATAGTTGTTTTTAAATGGTGCCAACATTTTCCTGGAAAATAGCATTTTGGTTACATTTCTGTTGTACACCTAGTGCCATGCCTTTCTTAAGCATATAATCCTATGAGGAAGTTAGGTGGTGAATTGTGAACATGTTTTTTTTTTTTATATTTTTTTATTTAAGAGGCATTGTAACTCCATGATGAGGTTCAAATGGTTAAACAATGAGGCTCTTATATTTAGTTTCAAACTGTAACAGAGTTTCCTGATGTATGTATCAGACCCAAGAATATTTAACAATAAAAGATCAACTTAATTTCCTACTATCACATCTATTTCTATCCCACTTTGATGTTAGTTGTTGGTGAAGGATTCATCATTATGCTTGTTTCTTACTACGGTAAATGATTTATTGTTGGTAATTCATGCAAGTATGATCAAAGTGTTCTCTCTTTTTTACTAAGAAGTTTTTATTCAATGAAATTTATTATATTTTTGTTTCAGAAGTACTTGATGTAACCTAATACATGTATTTCATTTTTCTTTCCAATTCTTCTATCTCCTATTGATATCTCTAAACATTGATATCAAGCTATTCAAAGCCTTGCTTGTTGGTGTGTATTTCATGGAAGATTTTGTGTTGACATCATAAACTGAGTATCACACCCATTTACTACACATTGAAAACATTATTATTCACAATTCTGATGGGTATTAGGCTTACATCTACAATAGTCTAGGTGTGACTTCTAGTGCTAACACCTAACTTTCATACATTCAGGATTAGGGGAGTAATATAGGGACAGTGAGTCATAATATTGATTGATGGTGTGTCCACCCATAATTTCATTGACTCATGTTTGGTTAGGAGGAAGAGTTTGTCTATAATTGACATTGGAGATTTTTGAGTGAGGGTGATAGGTAGACACAGATTGTCTTGCACGTAGAGGGCTAGTCACCTAGAATTATCCATGGGACACTACCAGGTGACTGATGATTTTTATGTGATGTAATTGGAGGATAGAGAGATGATTTTTTGCATATGGTTTCTCAATACATTAGGGATGATCTCTCAGAACTACTAGAAAAAGAAGATGGAGTTGAGGGATGTAAGAGGAAAAAGGGTTGTTCTAAGGGGCATGAGAAACAGTGCTCCTCGAGTTGCTTCAACATGACAGATGGAGTTGGTATTTTGGGAATGATGGTATACGTTACACAATAGATAGAGATTAACAACTATTAATGGAGTGACAGTCATATAAGGGGACATTCAGACAGGGAAAGTGGCCACATGGTGTAGTTCATTTAGGGAGACATTTAGTCACAGATAGTGTGTGCACATTTATGGTATGGAGCATACTAGTAGAGGTTACCACAGGGAGATCTAGACCATCGGCTATAGACTTGGGACATAGGTTCATTATAGGATGCAAGCTCGTAGGGGATGTTACATGGAGTGAGAGCCACATTCGGCAGAGCCTTGGTTAGTGATTGCTTGAGGAAAATCAATTTTGGGAAGGGAGGACTGTAATGTCCCTTTCCACATGATCACATGGAGGATGATGGGATTAGCCTGTACACTCTCCCCATAGGATATAATTAGTGAGAAAGGGGAGAATATGGATATTAATTGATGTCACTAGCTTATTAAAGATAAATTATAAAGGTGGCATTAGTTAATTAAAATAAAAATCTTATAAAGTGACTTTTCAATTAATTGAGAAAATAACCTTAGAGTCACTTTAATAGTTTAAGTGATTCTCATGAGAGGTGTATAAAAGGAAATGATGGGTCATCTCTCTCATTATGAATATTATGTTTTTGAGTTGATATTGTGGAGAGCTCAAGGAGATTGGTGGCTTAGGGTTTGGAGTAAAACCCTAGATCTAGTTTCAGCGGTGAAAGATACACTCTAGCTAGAGGGATTGGTTCCAGTGGGGATATCCCACTCTAGCCAATATTGTTATAGGAATCCTTCTATGAGGGAGATATTATATTAGATTCTTGGAGTGTTATTCAAGGAAAAACCTCTGTATTGTCCCTTGGTACACATTTAATTTGCAGGGGCGAATTATTGTTAGAGGGGTCGTATTTAGAGGTCAAGATCTTCATTTCTAGAGTTGGATTGAGCGTTTGTATCTTGGAGTCGAGTTGTACTCATCTTGGGAGAGTTTTGGAAAAAAATTTAGTACCATCCTTTCATAAAATTGATCTATCAGTGGTTGGGATAAATTATTATAGCAGGATGAGTTATCTCTTCCATTGGTGTGACTTCTTGTGAGATCTACACATTTATGGGGCAACCAACTTGATATCTATATTGTTGAGGATATGTGTTTCATATTTCTAGTGTATTTGATCCATTGTAGCCTACATAAAAACTACAATATTATTATGATCATATCTATAAATGTCCTTGGCATTCAACTCATATATTATATAAATAAGGATTTGGAGGTACTTTTGTTATAATTTCTTGAGCATTTCTTTGGTGTTCATTTATATGTTATTCTCAATATTTCCATGATGTATGTTGTTTTTATAAACAAATAAATCATTTAGAAATACATAAAAAGTCAATCTATAACCAATGTATGCAAACTTTTGTCAAAACACTTCAACCAGCCAGCTGCCATAAAACACAACAACTAACAAATATTTATAAAAGCCATCAACAAACAAGTGTTAAGGGGTAGGAATTGAAGTAATTGACATCACACTTCCATCATAAAAACTCAAGGAAGTTTCTATAGTAAGTGGGAGCTATTTGGAAAGGGTATTTGAGCATACCGTCAAAGTGTTTGACAAAAGTTCTCAACCACATAGATCTGATTTTTTACATCAGATTTGGTTGAAAATCTTACAATGGTATTAGAGCAAGGATTCCTCCCACCCTGAGGGGTATTAAATACAAATAAAATTTTCAGATTGCATTAGATAAGTGACCAACACTTATCCCCTTCACTTTTATCCATGGTACTTAGTGAAAAGACATTTCAAATGGAAAATCAGTTGGAGAAACAAGTAATTGCAGCAATGAAGAGGCTACAACCACTTCCTCAATCCAAAGATTCACTTCTTAAAATTCTCAAGAAAGCAACAAAGATTTTATCTAAGGTGGATCAATCTCCTTCACAGGTTATGTTGGATGAAATACACCCATTAATGGAATCATTAGTTATGCCAATGTTGTTGATACACTAGGATGGAGGTGTGTCACTTATGGTTTCCACATAAAGTAGTGAGATCGTCGGGATCTCAGCACCAAATGCTCCTTATGAGGATGATGTGATGATGGACGCATTTAAACTTATTATCTCCACTTTCTAAGGTTTGGGTGATATACATAGTCCTTTGTTTGGAATGAGGGTAACCCTTTTGGAGACAATGGAAAAGATTAGGTCATTTGTGGTGATGTGGGATATTGGATGTCATGATTTCATCCTTGAGATGTTTCATATTTTCTTCTCTGTTGTCAGTGAATCCCATCTAGGAAATGTGATAACTTATATTATCACTCTGTAATGTCTTTGGGCTGCATCAAAGAAACCCATAGGTAACCACAACCTACTTGGAAACTGGAATCTAGCCTTTCCAGTTTTAGAGAGGGCTCTCTCATGCAACTCAGTCACCTAATGTTACCTCAGTAACTAGTTTTATAATCAGTGCAATGGCTATATCTTCTGTAAAAATCCAAGTTTAAAAATATTGGGGAAGGGCCGAGTGTATATTCCATTTGGAAATGGAGTCAACTTTTGAGATATATTATGAAGCTTAACACAACTATGTGCTCCTGAGGGAACAGAGGAAAAGTAAGCACACATTTCAGAAACAAACAGTATTCAGATGATGGCAAGACAGAAATAAGAAAATCCCATTACGAATGAGAGCACCTAACAAGGGTGAATTATGGACCTCCAATCATTAAAACATGACACCTACATTAACTATATGAAGGGAACATCTATCAAGGATGAATTCCAATCATTTACTCTTATCTATGCTTAGAAGAAAGAATAGAAGTGAAATGAATGTGAACTAGAGAAAAATACACTAAAAGAGGACACTGTGATGAATCTCTGCTATCAAAAACACTCTCTACTTGTATTTAAAATTTATGAATATATACAAAGTTTTTCGGCTACAAAGGAAGGATTTTCT
>SNQJ01S0055140.1:51535-69310 GCA_010110895.2 Picea sitchensis
AATTTATTCCTAAACAGTTACAACAAATCTACACAAATAGAAAAAAAATCCAAAATATTTGGGATCATCCCATCAAATGTTGTCTGTCTGGAGCTTACAAGATCTTCTTGCCATGAAATATTATTTGAGATTTTTAATCTCCTCCTTTAATGTGTCAAGCCAATCAAGTTGATCTTCCTCAATGCCTTCGACTACTTCAACTTTAACCACCTCTTTTTGTTTCTTTTCTCTTTTTGTTTCTTTTCTCTTTTTTTTCTACTGGCCTATGTGTTATATTCATCTTCTAATTCATTTTTATCTACATTGATAACCAAATCCTTTCAAATAAGGTTCAGCCTGATATTCGCATTTGACCTCAACTTATTAATGGGTTTGGTACAAGGTTTTTGCGTTATGGCTTGTACAACATGTTTTCCTCTCCCCTTCTCTGATGACTTTTCCATATTCTTCAAACCTCTTGGTTTGTTGGAACCAAGTGTGTCTTTCATTAAACGTTTCCCCTCAGCATCCTTTGATTTGTTATGAAACATGAGCCTATCTTTCCCACAACCACTAACAAACTGGAAAAAGAGCAAGATGAATTAAATGGATGATTCGATCTATAGATATTTCTCTCTGCAATAGACAATTAATTATTTTCAGTGCTTACATGAGAATTTGGCACTACATGGATGAATGGTGTGCAAGCATGGTCCTCGTGACTTTCCCCTATGATGACTTGGCTTGACGTCAAGATTTTTTCTCACACGTAGCTCTCGGAGTGGACCCTTGACGTGATATTAGCACATGATTGTGGAGGTTGTCGAGGGTGGTTTGGATCCACACCACTTTGTCTTCTGCAATCAACCACCAACTACCACATAACCCACACATTATACCACGGTTTCAATTGTGGAATTGCTCTAGGAGATTAAAGTTTGGGCACTTTTTATTTCTGCAATGAATGTGAGCCGTCGATTAGATTTTTAATCTGCGATTTGGGTGACCCTACTACTTTAGTGCCCCTGCTAAAGCTTTATCTGTCTTCCAATTTTAAAATTCTTCTAACCACATTTAGAGATGGCTCCAATTTTTCCTGTCCTTGAAATAAGATCAAACAAGTAATACCAACATAGGATCCTATTGGGGATGGCATCCACCCTGGGAGGCGCTAAAGAAATCTTTGACCAGGTGTCTTATTCATTGATCTAATCCCAATCCTAAAACCTGCAACTTGTGATTTATCCTACAACAAACTAATTCTACAACTGAAAAACAAACTGCAATTCAAACTACTGCAAACTGATATCTGAAGCTGAAAAGAATCAATATTGTAATCAAATT
Source organism: Picea sitchensis (assembly GCA_010110895.2). NCBI lineage: Eukaryota > Viridiplantae > Streptophyta > Pinopsida > Pinales > Pinaceae > Picea > Picea sitchensis. Next base: position 52,859 of record SNQJ01S0055140.1, read on the forward strand.
GTAACTGTTGTTAACACACTTCTGAAAATCATAATTAAAAACTGTTAAAACATGCTCATAGAGTTGAGATTATTCAAGCACACCCCTACCTATGCTAATCTACTATGTGAGCTTCTAGATCAGGTAAAATAAAAAATCCAGTGCAACCATATAATCACTTTGTAAACTATTCGACCTCCTTGCTTACACTCCTTTAGAGGAAAAATAAGAGCCCTACTTAACAACCACTCCAGTGAAAACTTGCCAATAGATTCAATTTTGACAAAATTCAAAAGCTTAGGGCCACTTGTTGACTCTAAGAAAAATACAAAAGGATCCTCAAATGAATACATAAAATAATCATAATGTATTAGCCCTTCAACTGCATCTCTTCTTTCATGTAATTCCAACTGTTGACTGTCATAAAAACACTGAAAATATGCATTGGACTATTGTAATAAAATATCTTTTGGGAACAAAGATATAGCTTATTTTCACACTAACCCATGATCACTTTTACTTTCAGACTTACAACCAATTATAGGCTGCAACATGTGACTATTAAAACCTTCCATATAATCATCTACTGGGTCATGAAAAATGGTAATAGATTGCTGCTAATTGATAATTTTCAAATCTTGATTCATATGACTTTGTTCCAGATTGAATTTCTCTGCCTCATTAACAATTTTAAAACTTTTCTTCAAAATCTTAAATGAAGAAAAACATAATGGCACGGAGTTTTCTTTAGTTGATTCACATTGATTTTTATGTTCAATAGCATTAGTATGAGATTGTTGACTTGTAACATTTTGCAAATTCTTCTTTAGTGATTGGAATGAGGAAAAACACAAGGGTAAATTCCCTTCACCTGATTTGATACTTTCCTCATGTTCTCCATTGATGTCACAATTAAAGTCTGTAGGATGACTATTTTCCTTGGATTGTTGAAAACAATAATTTTCTCATGGATGAAATGTAGTTGCTTGTTTTGAATAGGTAAGCTCAAAATCAAAAATATTGCCATCATCATATTCAATGTCATCAATCATAAAAACGGGGCCATCAACTTGCTCTTTAACAAATTGATTTGTACTTTTACCTTCATGACATTCCTTACTGAAAATTTTGAAACAATCTATGGCCAAATCATCTCTCTGCTCATGATGAAATAAATCTAAATTCAAATCACCATCAGAATAATTTGGTCCAACAACCTCTTCTTGAATAGGTGAGATATATTCCTCAACAAAATCATCAACATTTGAAACTTCAAGAACATGCATAAAATTGTCAACCCTCGGTTCAAAATCCAAATCGGTTGTTTGTTGTTTAGGTTCACTATCATATTCTTCAACATCCAACTCCTTGTCCTCAACTTGATCTAGAAACTTTCCATAAGATGACAAATTGTCTTGAACCTTTTGGTCATAAGTGAACATTTGATGCAAAGTGATAGACTTCCTTTCCAAAAGAAGCAGGGACAAGTTTGGAGAGAGAGTTGTTGCATAGTATATCTTAGCAGTACCTTCAGGGGTTTGGATATCCTTGGGAATTTGATAATAAAGACTAGAAAACCTCCTACTGAAACTTGAGATGGTTTCATATTTCATTCTCTTCATGGAATAAAATTGCAAAAGGAGTTGTCCCCATGGTTTCATCTCTCCCAAAAACTATAGAAAACTACCCTCAATTCATCCCATGAGTTAATTGACTCAGGATATAAATGTCTACACCGTGCTTTTGCATTTCCTTGTAGTGATTGAGAAAAAGTTCTTGTAACCATATCATCATGTTCAATTTCAAAGAATTTTATGAAATTCTCAAAATCCTGCATATGTTTTTCAGTTGAATGTTCATCAAGCTCTCCATTAAATTTGGGAAGGTACTTATAATGTTTTTGAGGAAAGTCATGAAGGCTAGATGGAATCTTAAGAGATTTGTATCTTTCTTAAATCTTAGATGGCACGGTATTATGAACAGGAGGTGATATATCAAATTTGATTTATTGAGACCCATTAGATCAAATTTGATCATCATATGATTCAAAGAAAAGGTCTCGTTCAGGATGAATGATACCATTGATACAAGAAGAATGTACACCTACAATTTTTTATGAAGGATGTACAAAAGTGGAGCTGGAATAATCATTTGAATGTTGAAAGGAAAGAAGAATCCTCTTGATATTCTCAATAAAACATAGGAAATAAATGATTAGAAAAAGTATGATATCATGTAGAAAATTTGAGCTTAAATACTTGATTTTCCCGTAATGTTTTTCTTCCATCTTTCTTTAAAAAGGCTAGTCTTCCAGTGGAGTCTTTGAATTTAATTTGAAGCTTGATTGCAGTCACCAGGAAAAAATTTAGGCTATTGATTCTTCAAACATTGGAGACACCATTGATACTCTGGCATCTGGATACTACTGATAATGGAGTCGCTAGGTGGATGATTTACAGCCTCTTTGTGTCTAACTGTTATCCACCATTAAAAATCAGATATGAACTTTGTCATTTTATTCGAGGCAATATTCCACCTTCGCTCCCCGACAACGGCACCAAAAATGTTATCACTCTATAATTTCTTTGGGCTGCATCAAATAAACCCAAAGGTAACCAAAAACCACTTGGAAACTAGAATCTATCCTTTGCAGTTTTAGAGAGGCCTCTCTCATGCAACTCAATCACCCAATGTTACCTTAGTAACTAGTTGTATATCAATTCAATGGCTAGATATTTTGTCAAAATCCAAGTTTAAAAATATTGGGGAATGGTTGAGTCTATATTCCATTGGGAAATGGAGTCAACTTCTGAGATATATTATATAGCTTAACACAACTATGTAATCCTAAGGGAATAGAGGCAAAGTAATCATACCGTTCAGCAATAAACAATATTTAGATGATGGCAAGAAAGAAATAATAAAATCTCATTACGAATGAGATCATCTAATGAGGATGAAGTCTCAATTGTAACTTTAGAAGAAATAGCATAAAGGCTAACTACAATGAACATAGCACCTAACAAGGGTGAATTCTAGACCTACAATCATTAAAACATGACACTTGCATTAACTATATGAAGGGAGCATCTATCAAGGATGAATTCCAATCATTTACTCTTAGTTGTGCTTAGAAGAAAGAATGTAAGTGAAATGAATGTGAAATAGAGGAAAATACACTGAAAGAGTACACCATGATGAATCTCTTCTATAAAAAAAACTCTCTACTTGTATTTAAAATTCATGAATATATACAGAGTTTTCCAGCTACAAAGGAAGGCTTTTCCCAAGAAATTCAACACCCCCCCCCCCTTTTCTACATTGAGAATAATCTCTTATATATCTAAAATGTCTTACTAAACAGTCACAACAAATCTACACAAATAGAAATGAAATCCAAAATATCTAGGATCATCCCATCAAATGTTTCATGTCTGCAACTCACGGGATCTTCTTGCCATGCAATCTTATTTGAGATTTTTAATCTCCTCCTTTAGCGTGTCAATCCAATCAGGTTGATCTTCCTCAATGCCTTTTACTACTTCAGCTTTAACCACCTATTTTTGTTGTTTTTATATTTTGTTTATACTAGCTTGTGTGCTATCTTCATCCTCTGATTCATTTTCATCTACATTGATAACCAAATCCTTTAAAATAGGGTTCAACCTGATCTTTGCATTTGACCTCAACTTATTAATGGGTTTGGTACAAGGTTTTTGAGTTATGGCTTGTACAACATGTTTTTCTCTCTCCTTCTCTGATGACTTTTCCATATTCTTCAAACCTCCTAGTATGCTGGAACCAACCGCATCTTTTATTAAACATTTCCCCTCAACATCCTCTGATTTTGTATGAAACATGAGCTTGTCTTTCCCACAGCTGCTAACAAACTGAAAAAAGATCAGGATGAATTAAATGGATGATTCGATCTGTAGATATTTCGCTCTACAACATACAATTAACTCATTTTTTGGTGCTTACATGTGAATTTGGAAGTACGTGGATGAATGGTGTGCAAGCATGGTCCTCGTGACTTTCCCCTTTGATGACTTGTCTTGACGTCAAGATTTTCTATCACGTGTAGGTCTTGGAGTGGACCCTTGATGTGATATTAGCATGTGATTGTGGAGGTTCTAGAGGGTGGTTTGGATCCACACCACTCCATATTCTGTAATCAACCACCAACTGCCACGTAACCCACAAGTTATAACACAGTTTCAATTGTGGAACCTCTCTAGGAGATTAACGTTCGGGCACTTTTTATTTCCACAATGAATGTGATTCGTCGATTATATTTTCAATCATAGATATGGGTGACCCTACTAATTTAGCACCCCTGCTAAAGATTTATCTTTCTGCCAATTTTAAAATTCTTCTAACCGCATTTAGAAATGGCGCCAATTTTTCCTATCCTCGAAAGAAGAGCAAACAAGCAATACCAACAAATTCAATGCAATCAATTATGAATATTATGTTGGATGAGAGTGATGATATTCCAAAGCAGTTGGTGGAATTTATACGATCTTCCTTGGGAGGAGGAAAGAAGGGTGTTTCTTCAGTTGGTCATATAATTTATATGTATGTGATGGAGCATTTGGGTGTAGATACACCTAAGTGGGTTGGAGTGTTGGTACAGGATGACTCATTTGTAGAGCATAGTCTCACATCACAGCATATGTCTATGAGTGGTGATCAGAGTAGCATAGTGGACATTGATCATAGTAGCACAACAGGTCTTGGGGAGTACATTGATGAGGACTCCAAAGTTGACCTTAGTAACAAGAGTTATGAGGTATCACTTCAACATGATAGAGGTGTTGATTCACATGAGTCACAATACTTGGCATGACAATTGAAGGTCGGAGAGGATATGATCGTGGTGACCATGAGGAACCTTGATGATACACACACATTAGTGGTCAGATATTGTTTGATATCCATGATGACACATGATAGTTCAGGTGGAGAGTTTTCCATTGAGGACTTTCAGACACTCAGAGATAGAGTGATAGTGATGAAGATATACTACCATCATCTCCTTATGGATAGATATTACCTTCTGGAGATTAGTGAGATGTACCATGGGGAATTAGAGGAGAAGGAAAATGAGGTGGATTGACTCACTCATGAGATGGTGAGTGCACAAGAATTCTTGAAGAGCACACAAATATCCCTTCAAGAATCTGAGTCCAGAGTAGAGTATCTCCTTGAGGATTCTATTTAGGTATCCACTACATCCATCTTAGTAGAGAGTCGATCATATACTTCAGCTATGTCACTAGAGTATGTTGGTGACATGGAGGGTTTAATGGAGGAGCACCAGATGATGGAGAAGAGTGGGGGGCGCTCAGGATCAGAGATGATTATGGAGATACATGACTCAAAGATGATTGAGGGTGTTCATGTGTCACAGGAGATACCATTCTTGGAGATATCTTAGGTAGTTGAGAATACACATGTTGATTCTATAGCTAGGGATAGTTCATATGAGGACACATATATGTGGGATCCAATATTACATGACACTGGTGATGAGGATACATCCATTTAGGATTCGAAGTCTGTTGACACTCATATATTGAGTGATACAGTGATAAAACTAGGACATAGGATAATGTCAGGGGTTGTAGTATATACAATGGTAGGCATTATCCATAGTTACATGATATTATTAGGAGGTACATTGGTTGAAAGGGGCATACATGAGAGTGCAGTAGTGAGTAGAAGAATGAAGAGGTGGGTAGTGATGCTTAGCAATGTGCATCAGAGTCATACACTAAGATAGAGTAGGGAGATACCACTAGAGAGTTCTCCACCCCTTTGTAACAGATCTTGGATGTTGGATATTACCCTCACAACAAAATTTGCAGGGATGACAATGTAGTGATCATGGTTGACCATTAGTTTCAGGAGACATTTGTATTGTTTTGTGGAGGCATATGAGATGATGGAGCAAGTGCCACACATAGAGGAGATAGGTACCAGGCAATGGGAGACAACATACATGAGGCAGAATAGGCATGTAGGAATTCTTACAACAGATTTTCACTCTGACCATTTATGTCGACCTTCTTAGATACACCATAGTCGGGTCAATCAAAATCAAAAATTATATTTGAGGTGTATGAGAGGGATTATGAGGCTTTGAGTGATAGTTTCCATAATTATTTATCATTAGCAAAATATTGTCTCATCAAGTAGGACTTAGACCCAGGGGGAGCAGTGGAGAATAATGAAATTATGAATCAAGGCATGAGGAAAGAAGACTGGAAACTTCCACTTTTGGAGGATAAAACGAGAGCATAGATATATCTTGGAGGAGGGAAAGTGATGTGGATTATGTTTTGCACATAGATTAGGGTATAGATAGATCTATCACACATCAAAAGAGCTTGGATAGACTTTTTTGCACATCGAAAGAATAAAAATAAGAGGCCCTTACAAACAGAGAGGTCAAGGAGATACCTGATAGAGAGAGAGAATCGGAGGGAGTCAATACAGATGGGTCTTTGTTTCAGCTGCAAGCATCTTTGAAGGTCGATTCATAGGTACTTGGTGGATGATCGTGTACACTCAGAAATCGATATAGATGGAATAGCAGGACAATATTGAATCAAAGTGTATATTAGTGATGAGGAGTGGCCTCAAGGAGAGGCTAAGGGCATGACTATCTCCTTCCTACTGAGCATTCCTAGATTTCACACATTTAGGATTAGGGGAGTAGTACGGGGACAATGAGTCGTGATCTTGATTGATGGTAGGGCCATCCAAAATTGCATTGAATCAGGTTTGGTTATGTGGATGATTTTTTCTACCGTTGACGTTGGAGACTTCCAAGTGAGGGTGACATGTAAGAATAGTTGAGTTGCACATAGAGGGTTAGTCACCTAGAATTTTCCATGGGACACTACCAGGTGACTGATTGTTTTTATGTTATGGACTTGGAGAATACATAGATGATTTTTTGCATATAGTGGCTTAGTAAATTAGGGACAATATCTCAAAACTAACAGAAAAATAAGATGGAGTTGATGGATGCAGGAGTAAAAAGGGTAGTTCTAAGGGGCATAAGCAACAATGCTCCTCAGGTTCCTTCAGCACAACAAATGGAGTTTTTTTTGGGTATGATGGTATACATTGCACATTACATAGATATTCACAAACATTGATGGAGCAACGATCATCTGAGGGGACATTAAGATAGGGATAGTGGCCAGAGGGCATAGTTCATTTAGTCACAAATAGTGTGTGCACATTTATGGTGGGTAGCATGCTAGTAGAGGTTACCAAAGGGGGAGAGAGACCATCATTCAAATAATTGGGGAACATGTTCATGATAGGAGGCATCCTCATAGGGGATGTTACATGGATTTAAAGCCACATTTGGCAGAGCCTTGGTTAGTGATTGGTTGAGGACAAGCAATTTTGGGAAGGGAGGACTATAATATCCCTTTCCACATGGCCATATGGAGGATGACAGGTTTAGCCTATACACTCTCCATGTAGGATATAATTAGTGGGAAAGGGAAGACTGTGGAGATTAATTGATGTCACTAAATTATTAAAGCTAAATTATAAAGGTGACATTAGTTAATTAAAATAAAAAGCTTATAAAGTGATTTTTCAATTAATTGAGAAAATAAACTTAGAGTCACTTTAATAGTTTAAGTGATTCTAATGAGAGGTGTATAAAAGGAAATGACGGGGTATCTCTCTCTCATTATGCATATTATGTTTTTGAGTTGTGATTGTGGAGAGCTCAAGGAGCTTGGTGGCTTAAGGTTTGGAGTAAAACCCTAGATCTAGTTTCAGTGGTGAAAGATCCACTCTAGCTAGAGGGATTGGTTTCACTGGGAAAATCCCACTCCAATCAATATTGTTACATGAATCCTTATATGAAGGATATATTCTATTAGAGTCGTGGAGTTTTATTCAAGGATAAACCTTTGCATTTTCCCTTGGTACACATTTTATTTGCAGGGGCGAATTATTGCTAGAGGGTTCATATTCAAAGGTCAAGATCTGCATTTCTGGAGTTGGATTGATTGTTTATCTATTGGGGTTGAGTTGTACTCATATTGGGAAAATTTTGGAAAATCCTTTGAATGCCATCCCTTCATAAAATTGATTTATTAGTGGTTGGGTGAAATTATTATAGCAGGGCATGTTATCTCTCCCATTGGTGCGACTTCTTGTGAGATCTTCACTTTTCTGGGGAAGCCACCATTATAGATATATTGTTGAGGATATTTGCTACATATTTCCAATGTATTTGAGCCATTATAGCCTACATAACAACTACAATATCATTATGATCTGATCTAGAAATTTCCTTGGCATTCAACTCATATATCATATAAATAAGTCAAGGATTCATAGGTGTTTTTGTTATAATTTATTGAGCATTTCTTTGGTGTTCATTTCTATGTTATTCTCAGCATTTCCATGATTTATATAAAAAATTTAGAAATACATAAAAATGCAAGATACATCCAATGTATGCAATTTTTTTGTCAAAACACTTCAACCAGCCAACTTCCATAAAATAGAACAACCAACAAATATTTTTAACAACCATCAGTAAATAAGTGTTAAGGGGTAGGAATTGAACTAATTGATATCATACATCCACTAGACAACCTCAAGGAAGTTTTTATAGTAAGTGGGAGCTATTTGGAAAGGGTATTTGAGCATACTATCAAAGTGTTTGACGAAAGTTTTTTTTTCTCGGGAACAGCCCAAATTACTACGCAATCTGTCAGTCATCTCGATAGAGTTCCAGTCGAATCCCATTCACCATTCCTTCCAGGAATTTTCCATTCAAGGTTTCCAACCGCACAACATCTGTCTCTGTTAGTTGTTGGATCATGTAGGGTCCTATCCAGTGCATTCGAAACTTCCCTAGATGTTGCATATACTTGTTGTCATAGAGTAGTACCAAATATTCGACTTGAAATTTATTTATTTTAATGTGTCGATCATGCCATGCCTTCTCTCTAGATTTCTGAACATGTTGATGAAATACTACAACAAACCGATCCTCCCCAAGATGTACTAATTGTGCCAACCTCTCCTCTATTGTGCCAATATCCAAGAGCTCAATGATTGTTGAAATCTGTAGAATAGGTATAATTAACTCTGTTGGCATCACTGCTTCATGTCCATAGACCAACCAAAAAGGTGTTTGTCATGTCAGCTTCATAGTTGTAGTTTTGTAATCCCATAGTACTACAGGAACTTGTAAGTCCCAATCGTCTCTCTCGACATTCCTTGTAAAACTGTAGACATTGTAGACTAAATAACATCCAATCATTCAAGTAAACTTCCAGTAATTTATGGATGAACTCCTTGAATGCTTCCACTACTACCCTAGAAAACACCACAGGGGCATTCTTCAATCCAAATGACATAATTGTATACTGATAACTGCCCCACTCCATCGAAAACGTGGTTTTGTGTCTATCCTCCTACTTGATTCTTATCTAATGGTACCCAGAGAATCCATATGTAAAAGAGTAGGTTTCCTAACCTCCTACGTTTTCTAGTACTTCATCCATGAATGGTGTTGGGAATGGATCATGTAAGCATGCATCATTCAATTTCCTTAGATCCACGGGGATCTCGATTCCTCCTGTCTTCTTTTCCTGAACCACCATTGGGTTAATACACTTGGATTCTTCTACTGGTTCAATGATTCCTGCGTCCAACATCCAGTCTATTTCAGCTTTGACCTTCTCCTTGTACCTCAAGTTTAACCTATAAGGTCTATGTCACATTGGCTTAGCTCCAGGTTTCAGTGGGATCTTCATCTCACCTAAGTCTCCTACTATCCCCTTCATATCTGAAAATTTTGTTGGGAATAAGTCTCGATATTCCTGTAATAAGTCTACAACCTTCTCAATTATCTCATCATTCCAATAATCTCCTATCTATGCAAACTTGGGATTCTTTGTAATCTCAATATTTAACTTTTGTGTCTTTATAGTTTGTGTGTATGTAGCAGATGCAATCTCTGGCCCTTCTACTACTCGTGCTCCTTCTGTCTCAGGTATTTGTACATTCCTAGGATCCTTCCTCATACTCTTCCTTCTCTACGTTATAGAACTCCAATAACTCATGGAAAGTCATCTTCACTTTATGCGCACTGCATATTGGTACTACTTCCATTGTCTCTACCTCCGAGAATATATTCGTTCGAATCGCCTGTAGTGTTATATATATAGATGGACATTCATGTTCAAATGTGAATGTAATTTTGAATCTCTAAGCCAATTCTTCCCATCTTCTTGTCTCCCCGTGCATCTCCAATTATGAATACCAATTCTTCAAGATTGTATCCAAAGTGTGTATGAATCTATGTGTCCACTCTATTTCCGATAATGAGCGCCATAAAGCCCTACATTTTTCCACATGATCCGTTGGGTCACTCTCTCTTGTGTACTTATGTGCAATTGTTTCTTCCTCAGAGCCAATGCATATTTGCATTAGTCTATTACATTGTGCCCATTATTTCATTATCTCTCTGTGTGCATCCCACCATCTAGATAGAGTTGCCTTTAATACGGCATCTAGTGCCAACATCCTTTGTGGTTCAGGTACCCATAACTAAAATGATTTTACAAACATGCTTATCTCAATTAGTCCATCGTACCTAGGTGGGTCACATATCTTTGTTCCAATCCATTGCAAGGATCAGTTTATACGTGCACATATTCTAGTTGACACTTCATGCATCCTTTGCTGCCAATTCTCTAGACTGACCTCTGAATTTGATGTGCACAAACTGATACTTCTCCAAATAAGCACACCATCCGTTGTAAAGTTGACATAATCCTCCATACGTACAGTCAGATTTTATAATTTTTCAATGTTGTTCCCTCTTTGTTGGCTATGTGTATATCTTTCCTTTTGATGGGTCCAAGAGTGCAATAACATTCAAATCCCCAACCTCGAATATCATCTCCATTCTTATCAAGTTAATGATGTCTTGGTTATTGAAATCCCATTCTAGTCCCATCAGTGTTGTATATGGTTGACTTTCATCTACGATCTCAATAACTTCAAATTCTTCCATGTTGCATACCCCATCTATGTTCACAAGAACTCATGTCAATCACCCAATCGGGACTATATTATGTTCATTCGCGAGCCTTAACTAAACAGGGGACCATACTAGCTCAGGTTTTCCCATAATCTCCCATGTTTTCTTAGGTATCACATTCACATCAGACCCTAAGTCCAAGATAACATTATCCACGTCATATTCTCCAATTTGTGCATTGAACCTGAATTCTTCATTTTTTCTCTTCCTGCGTAATACCTGGTTTACCATTATTTGTGTGTCAAGGGTTTCTCTTCCTTTTGTACAGTGATAAATCATCTCATATAATGTGCTTCACACAGTTCCATCTTTCATTATTTCTATGCAACTCCTTAGGATTTCTATTAGTGTACCTACCTTCACAATTGGATTCTTTGGTACAACGTGATCTTCTGTACGAGGCAGTGATGATGTTGATGCTCTCCAATGTTGTTCAATTATTTATTTTCTTACTCTTTGGTATGTCTCTTTATTCTATTGTGGATCAAATGCTAGTAGTGGTCCTACTGACTTACTTACCCACTGCTTCATTTACTTTCCTTGAGTCATCATATTATTCCATTTTCTAGCTCCTCCTCGTGTAACAACTACTACTTTTGGTACTTCATTGCGTCTTTCAGGTGATATCATATGCAAATTCTGATTCAGATTCTGCTTTTGGTTTTCTTTGGCCTGTTATAGCAAGATTTGCCTCACCTTATGCAAATTTGCTCAGAAGACTTTTTCCATTTCCCTATGTAGACTTGAAGTCCCTTTTTGAAATTCCCATAGCTAAAAATAATATGTTTCCACATATACACACCATAACTATTATACAACATGTGTATATGCAGGTTGCACCATTAAAACTGGTGTACATCGGGTTTTGTGCCCAAAATTAAAAAAATGGTGTCAGGTTTCCATGTTACGTCACAAGATCCATGATCCTTGACCTTCCATATACTGGAAACATTTTGAATCGGCCCTTCAATTCCATTTGAAGGCTATAAATGGGCCATATCCAAGCTATGGAAAAGAGGAGAGCAATTCAACTTTGAGAGAAAAGTTACTCTGGAGAAATTATTCACTTCATATTGGGTCTGCATCCCTTTATCCTTTTAAGTGTGAACACATTGTTCATCCCCCAAGATATTTCTTACTTGATGGAGAACCTCATTGTCGCTCTTATATGAGCTTGCCTTTGGTGGAGGATTGAAGTGGTGGAGGCCTAGATGGAAGGGACTTAGTTTCTCGATTTCGAACCGTGCTGACACAGAAGTTTGTCATTCATACACTTCTGCTAATTACATTTTAATAGAAATACTATTTTCTCATCCAATTAATGTCTTGCAAATATTTGAATTGTTATTCCATGGGAATATTTGTTATGAATATTGATGGATTATGCTATTTAATGTGTTAAATTTATATATTATCACTATATGTTTGTGTATCTTGGTTGTTGAGTACAAGTTGCAGGTGTATTTCTTTGAGTCAAGTGCTCAACGATGGAATTCATCGAACGTCTGGACGAGGTAGGCTCTTTATTGTTTCTTGTTAGCATATTTGTTTATATAACATACTTGAGATTAGAGTTGATTTCTGCAGTGTTTTCCATCTGTTGTGGTTTACCCCATGCCATAGAGATATTTTCTTCATAACAGAATTGGCGACCATATTGGGGAGAGAATCTTTTTTGGGGGGTTTGGAGTGTTTTTCTCCTTTGATTGCTACCATTTATATTGAGTTTCTTGTCATCTAATTTCTTGATAACCTCTATTAGTTTTGAGTCTGATTTCCTTAGCCTTATCCTTAACCTGACAGTGTTTCAATACATATACACGGGTTTTTTCCTGACAGTCGCATACATACGTGTGTTAATTCTGTAGGAAGCATATATACGTGGTTTTCTCCTGAACAGTCGCATACATCATTCTTGTATTATTGGTTGTTGAGTTTGATGTTTTTTGGGTAAGTTTTGATGGTTGTTGAGTCTTCTTAGGTGTTTGTTATGACTGTTAAGTTCCTGCAGATTGATAGGAAACTTTTCTTTGGTTGAATTTTCAGGTGGTGCCTTTCTCATCATCCTTTTCATTGATTGTCCTTGCATCTTGGGATGGGTGTTTGCTTATTGATATCCTACTTGGTTTGTCTCTATTTAAATTCAGTATATTTGTTATAGAAAGTTGTTGTTCAGTCCTTGCATTTTCATTCTTTTATATTGAAAATGAAAAAATTATAACCATTTTGTATTGTTGGCATTTGATCTTTTGGGTTTTTTATCGTTGATCTTAGTACATGTATGGAAAGATTGCATATTATTTTGAATTGTAGAATTAAATTGAAAATTGCATTTTGAAAGCCTTATCATTTATTGGGAATTGAAGTTAAGACTTTGCATTTCATTCATATTCATTTATTTTACTTGTTAAGTCGTAACATCATCAGTTTCACTACCGCACCTTTTTTAGTAAGGAAGGCCACTAAAAGAAATGTTGATAAATTTAAAATTGATTAGAAACAATTTATTTTTAGGGTGCACAAACTAGATTAGGATTTAGAGCCTTGGAATAAGATTTTGTGAGTAAAATTATCCAAGGCTATTAAATCAACATATGTTTCTGACTAAAGGACTGGTGAAATCCATTGTATAATTGGTGACATCAGGAGGCTCCACTTACACCAGAGTTAAGCACGAGGTCGCATAAAGTTGGTTGAGGGGATATCCCCCCAATACCTTCTTAGCATCAGATATATTTCTAAGGATCTATTGTTGTATGGGGATATTGCTAGTACCTTTACCTATGTGAGAGGTGGTGTTTTTGAGGTTTCAGGCTTTGTTACCATTCCCATATGGTGGACCTAACTTACGACCGTTTGCCTGCTCATCACTTATATCATGGTTGCTTAGTTTCTTGACATATGTACCACATAGGTTACTTTCAGGGGTTATTCTACAAGTACCTTGGGTCAGATAAGGGTTGGACAACACACAACCTTTATGGAGGATTACCTCTCTGGGGGGGTCTGACTGAATGGTTTTTAAGCCCACGAGGGCTCTTATAACTGATTTTGGTACCTCTGATGTTTTTCAAGGAGTCTCAGGCCCCTCTTGGGTAAGGCATACCTACTTTAGGGAGGGAGGCCCCTTTCAACCACTTTATCATGTTTGTGTGAATATTGACCTTTTACTTATTTTTGTGTTCTCTTTGATTATTAGTTGACCTTAGGATTTTGTATTGTGTCATGAGTTTTCATTATTATGGATAGTGGAATCCCTTTGACTACCTAATTTAGCGCTACCTCCCCCATGAAATCCGCTCATTTCATGGGGACGAATCTATTTCTGTTTCATAATGGTATTCAGACTCATGATACTCAGTCAATACCTTGGGTCTCTAATCATATTCCTTTTGATATGATAAGCATTCCTTCACCCTTTCCATCCTCTCCCTCACCCTTCTTATATGAATCTTAGTTTTGGATAAGGGGGCATGATGAATCATTTTTCTACATCTTCGTTTGATGGGAGTTACACCCCTCAACCGACTCTCACAGTGGGAGGTTGGAATCTCCCTACTTACAGATCCAATCCTAGCTTCACTTTTCCAGGAGCGAGTGCTCAAATGGGTGGTTATTCTATTTATTACACCTTGTCCATACATCGTTCATCTGCTATGTTAGTTCCTATGAAAAATTTTCCCATGATAGACCTCCATCTATCCTCTAGTATTTCATGTGAAGGGAGTCAGTTTATAGTATGTGCTACCCCCTTCACGGAATCCCTTCGTCTAGGGGAAACATATATCCTCACTTGAGAAACCCTTGTCACACTTTTTTCTCTTCGCAAACATCTTCCTCAGTGATGATTCCCTTAAAAACCTCTATGAATCAATCTAGAGGAGGATACCACCCTAGCGGACAAGGCCATGGTATATACCAAAACCCCTCCTAGTTTGCAATTTCTCAAAACTAGTCTTTCCTCAGACCTTGGTCTCAAATGTTGCAACCAACCATCACCACCAGTCCAGTCACTGCAAGTCATACTAGAATTATATCACCAACCTATGCTAGTCATGTTGGAGATTGGTCCATAACCTCTGCAAGACATGTTGAACACCGGAAACCAATGGTTGCAATTCATGTTGGGGGCACAACTCTAATCTCCATGATTCATACTGAAATCACATCTCCAACTGCGATCAGCCATGTTGGAGAATAATCACCAACCTCTATACATCATGTGGGGGATGAACCACTAGCCTCTGCCAGCCACAATGAGAGCATGTCACCAACCATTGTGATTGATGTTGGGGGAATTCATACGATTGATAAGCCTCGACGTATAGGACATAAGCCCAAGTTCCTTTGTATTCTTTGCTAAGGAGGTCACTTAACTCACTAGTGATCTACTATTGTTTTAGTAGAAGAAGCGCAATCCTTGTCCGATAACCCTTCGGGTTTAGATTCATCTTTGGTTTCCCAACATTCTATTTATCCTTTGATTGACACAACAGTCATGCTGATGCAATCTTTGCCCAACGCCACTCATGTTTTGAGGAGTGAGGCTTCTTTTGACCATGTTATTAACATTTCTAGTCTTGTACCTTCTGAAAAAGAGAGCGTTCTACTCTCCCCGAGTATGCTCCCTCCAAGTTTTAGAGAGGTTTCCTTTAACTAGGATGGTCTTGTGGAGTATCAAATTCCTTCTTCTATGCCCTTTCAAATAAGAGGCGTTCTCTGATATATCATTGAGAAGATAACCTCTGCGAGTATTTTATACCCCTCCACTTGGAGAGCTCTGGGTTTTCCCAAGCTTATGTTAGGTGTTTGTAAGTTGATGAGCTTTCACAGAAGTCTTTCATGGGAGCCCTGGCCTCCCCCACGACGTACCGCTTAGAAAACTCCCAACGAGTCTGGTTTAAGCTCTTTTCTGACTCTCTCAAAAATAAAAAATATTGTTGAGTGAACTTGTCTCTTTCACATTCATAAATTGGATTTGAAAGGATGTCTATTTGATGTAATTTTACCCCTTTTTCAAATCAAGTAGACTAAATTTACAAAAACATGACATTTTTGGGCGTTAAGTTGTAATTGCATCTCATTCTCTTGCTTGTAGTATTGAGCCTATTGTTGGTTCTTGATTTCGCATTATAGGCCTATCACCTCAGCAGTTTGCATCATCAGCCAAGCAGAGCCTTGTTTATATCCTTTGCATCTTGACACCTTATACCCAAGAGGAAAAATTCCCCCGAGTTTCCATATTCTGCATGCACCTCCTTGCATTGAGAATAGGTATGTTCCACTGTTGGAACTACTTTCTTACTAGCGACACTTGTTTCCTCCTCTGTATCATAGCATTCATTTGACTATGTGTTAAGCCCTAATATTGG
>SNQJ01S0055140.1:69320-92320 GCA_010110895.2 Picea sitchensis
ATGGTCAAGTGGATTAGTGTAAGATCCAAGTAGTCATCAGAAATGAAAGGAACCTAATGCATATATAAGAAGGTTATAACAATCAAATATGACACATACCATGATACCTCAGACCAATTACCTCATGGAGCAAGAGTCCTCTCTGATACAAGCCCAAGCCGGTGGTGATGGAAACTGCTACTGCTAACAGGACAAATCTGACGAAGAAGAAGGAAGATGGGCCCTCCAGGGCCATGCTCAAGTCAACCCTGCTCTCAGTACTCCATGTCTAGGACCATGTGGGCCTCGAGACATGATCTCCTAGTTATCCCTAGATATCGGGAATAACATGATGTACTGCGACTCTGACTTTGGATTTTTGAACTCCTTTATTAGCACTTTCTTTGTTTCTGCCAATGTCCTAGCCTATCCTGAAGGCATAATACTTTGTAACTTAATATACCATACTAGAACACAACCTCTAACTGTTTTCGCTAACTACGCAATCTTCACAGCCTCATCCTATATGTTCTTCGCAGCCCAAACTATTTCAAAGACAAACATGTTTTGTTACAGATCCTTTGATCCCACTCCCTTTAATTCAGAAAGTCTAAAAGTATTATTTACTCCCATCATGTTGGTTTTTGTAGTCCCTCCTCTTGGTGATGCTAGCAAACTTTGATTCCGACTTTGATTCTGCACACTACTCCCACTATTTTGATTGCTACTACTCTTTCCTCCTTGACTAACTACGATTCATTTTGACAAGTATTCAAATGTTATCTATGATTTTGGTGACACACATGGGATCATGGATTCAACGCAAGATCATTTTTGAGTATGACTTACTAGCAATGGAACCACTTTTTGGCTTAATTTTCTGCACGTGGGATGTAAGACCCAAGGTTCAGTTTACCTATGACCAAGAAACCCACTAGACACTGGCCCTTTTAGCATCATCTACTTGCGCAGATGAAGTCTCACCCGAGGTATCTATTTGGACTTAAAGAAGAAAGCTTCTACAGTAGTAAGGGAAATGGAGACAAATGACCTATTCATTCTTCCTTCTTATATATAAGCATGTGATTCATCTCTAGTTAGTATTACTTTTTTGTGATTCAGGTTCCCCTACTTAGCATACTTCTGATTATTACATATATTCTTCATTTTCACGGTCATGAATATTACACCATAATTAATCCATAAACCAAGTCTATTCTATGAGGCATAACAACATAATTCATAATTACACAAATACAATTAGATACCACAAGACTCAATATCATATCTAAACTCTCTCTTTATTCATCTTTCTTCTCGCCAACCGACTATTACATTCACAACTCTAGCATAATATTTCTACCCCCTATTCTCCCAATATATTACATATTTATATCTCAAAATCTAGGTCTTAAAACACTAGTCTATTTATCCCAAAACTATGCCATTACAATACATGGCCAACTCAGTTGATTGGCTATTCGACTTCTTTATTCTACTTTTAACTCTTCATGTTGCTTTTTTGCTATTCTTTTATTTCTGGAATGTCATGTTTTCATCCTTCTCTCATGCTTTATTCTCTCTCTCTCTTGCTTTATTCTTTTGTTTGTGTGTTGTCTTCATCATGTGCGATTTCCTCCTTTTGCACAGTGTCTTGTGGAATGTGTCTTATTTGTGCACTAATTTCCTTCCTCTGTACACTTTCCTTATACTTATTTTTCTCTCAACATTGTATCAAAAACTTCCTATCCAACAGAGCTACTAAAGTAACCGGGTGAGCTATAAGTGAAAATGAACTCTGCATAAGATTCCCACATAGGTAGTTGAAATAGAAGTGCATAATAAAAAACAAGTACATACATACATATTGTTGATAGATTTGGTTGGTTGTCATTGATGTCAACCCTTGCAACAAGTCTGATAGCAAATTCTGGCAGCCCCAGAGGTGTGGTTAAGGAAGTCCAATTTAATCAACGAATATGGACATGAAGGACAATGAAATTGTAGGTAAGACTATCATAGATGGATAGTACACATCATGCCATTTCCGGTGATATGTGGTATGCCACGTGGTTCCTCATGGTTAAGGATACATGGCCTTATGAAGTTGGAGGATCCTCAAGAATAATCTAGAAGCCCTAGAAGGTCAACAAAGAAGTCAATTATTCTAGAAGATCCTAGAAAGTCATCAAGAAGGTTGCTAGTCAAAGTGGTTGTAACAAGGAGTTGATTATGGGTAAAGTTGTTGCAATAAGAAAATAATTAAAAATAAATTAGTTATAACAAGGAATTATGAGCTTACTAATTATGGGTAAAGTAGTTGCAACAAGAAAGTGGGTTAGCCATAGAACAAGGAATATCGGTAAAATAGTTAGAATATGATAGTGCCTAAAGGAAGACACTTGGAAAGTATAAATAATACATCAAGAGACTCCCATTTTCACCTATTGAATATATTGAACATCTATGTTGTAAAGTTTTGTGGGCATGTACTATTGAAAAATATGAAGTAGTGAGTCTTAGGTAGTGAAGTTCAGTGAAGAGAGATGTTGCAGGAGCTGAAGAGACAAAGTTGAGCTTACTATTCTAGGGTTTTCCTGAAGCTATCCATTATTTGTAGTGTTTATAGCCTATGAGAACACTACAAACCCTATAAACACTATCTAGGGTATACTGACATACCTATTCATAAACATAACTATATGAAGAAAAGAGAACACTTACTCAATTTAAACATCTTTCATCCATCAAAAACAAAATTTCCATGTCTGTTAGAGCTCTAAAATGCCCTATCCATGCATACATGGCCTTGGCCCTCTTACTTGCATCATTTTCCAAATCATTGCTGAGAATATCTTCTTAAAAAAACATTTTTTAGAGAATGTATGTGCCCTGCACCACTACAACCCATGTACATACGCTTGTTGCATGCTAGACATCCTGTGTACATACGTTTATTTCACACTAAACAACTCGCGTATGCTTGCAAAAGTTTCAAAAATTAAAAAGTTGTAAGGAATTCGGTGAAATTCATGGGCTATTGGAGGTTTCCCAACCAATTCACCTACTATAGCCCATCCCCCAAATGAATAACCATCCTTTTTTAATATAAAAGGAGGTGTTGAAGTCTCATTTCACATCCCAACATAAGAATAGTGAAACTCTGCCCAATTTCACTTCCCTTCCTTGCCCAAGATTTTGCTACCTTTTGTGAGATATTGCCTCAGCATTCCCTCATCAACCCCTTCTTCCTCCATTCAATCCCTTCCCTTCCCTTGAGGTGATCAGAATATTGAGAGAAGAGGCCTATTGAAGGTGCACTTGGAGCATTATAAAGAGGAGCTCGAACCTAGTTCATGGAATGGTGGCCAACAGAGATTGTAAGTTTCAGTATTTATTTGATGAATAAGAGAATCTCTTTTCCTTGTCCCAAATCATGATGTTTTATGTCTTCTTCTTTGATTTGTGTATGACATTTGATATCTAACCCTAATTTATGAATAAAATTTCCATTCTTGTAATCCTTGTTTTCCTACATTTGGATGCAGGTCAACCTTGGGAGGAGACTTGCAGTCTTTGGAACTACAGAGCTTGAGGAGATCATCACCAGACATAGGATAAAAGGTACAGTTACCCGAACTTCTCTCCTATTGATTTATTTTCATTTATTTTGGTATGTTTGGGGTAGAGTAGAAACTAGATTGACTTTTAGATGGTCATTCTCTCTTTCTACATATTAAACCTTGGTGTATTTAAAGGGGGGGTTTTCCCGCTAGTAGAAATGGCTACCATACTAGGGATCTCTCTAGGGGTTTTTAGGGGGTTTTGGGTTGATTGATTGGTTTGTTTTCCTTTTGAGTTTCAGTCAAGTTTACTAAGACTGTCAAGGGGTTATAGTCACCTGCGAGGTGCATACCAGTTGTCCCTTCCATGTAATCCTTCCTTGTATTTTTATTTTTGAAAAGACACAGAGGTGTATGCTCCCTATCTTGGGTCACCCCACGTACATACATTCTTTGCACAATAAACAACCCATGTACATACGCAGGCTACTGATGCAACAACCTGTGTCTCTGTTTCATGAATTTTCTTTTAATAAAGAGGGAGTTTGCATCTTTCCTAATATAAGTTCAACTTCTTAGGGATTTCTTGGATCAGCTAGAGTCCTTGTCTATGGCCATAGCTTGGGTATAGGTTCTAGTTTACTTGTTTCCTAAGTATTCTTGTGTTTACCCTAAAAAGGTTTTGAGCAAGTTGTTGAGTCTTAGATCTGTTCTTTTTGGTTTCTTGGTTGAATCCCTGTGATCCGCAGTGGCCTGAAGGTCTTTACCAGTCTTGTTTTCAGACTTATTTTTATCCTTTTTACTTTCTTTGAAAAAAGAAAAAGTTTACTTCAGTTTTTTCTCTTTAAAGCAGTTTAAAAAAAAAATAACAATTTCATTTTCTTGCATTTCAGTTTGGTAAAGTAGTTAAAGTTGTTATTTGCAAAAGGAAAAAGAGTCTTTATTTTCAATTTCTTCTTGATTTCCTGAAGCATAAAGTAGTTTGTAGTCAAGAGAAAACAAGTTTTAGGATTTATTTATTTACAAGATCTTGAAATATCAATTAGAAAAGTTGAGTCACAAAGAGTTAGTTACAAGCTTTGATTTTGAATTCGAAGTAATTTTTCTTTCAAGTGATTTAAATCTCTCCTCCTTATTCATCTCTTTAAAACACCATTAGTTTCATTTTCGTACCATTTGAGTAGATCAAGCCTTAAAAATAATGCCTAATCTAAAATACATTAGACTTTTTTGTTTGTAGGGTTCACAAACTAGTTTAGGGTTTTAGGGCCTTGAATTAGGTTTGGAGAGGAAACTCTTCAAGGACACTTTAAATCAAACATTGGAGTCTAAGTTAGGGAGTGATTTAATTCTAGTGTCGAAAGAGTTATCAAGGACCCCCATCTAACACAGGGGATAAACATGAGGTCGCATGATGAAAGGCAGTGGAGAAAACCCCTCCAAAGCTAGACTGAACGTAGTGGGGATGTTATATTGAGGGTCTTTCTCGGGAACAATACCAACTGCATTTACCTATGCAGCTTCGTGGACCTCGAATCTGTTCGAGATAATCTGTTTTCTTTCGTACCATTTTCTTTCGATACCCTTGAAGGGCTTCAGACTTGTTATCTTACTCATTACAATCTTCTCAACTGTCGATTGTACCTACCCAGTAACTGACTGCGAGATGGAAACCTAGTTGCCCATATTTTAGGGACCTACATAGGTGACTTCAAGGGTATATTGCAGTACCTAGGGCGGACGTTGGATCAGGCTTCATAGAGTGTACCCGGAGGTTGCTTCCATTTTTGAGTTTTACTTACACCAGTTAGTTTCTCTAGTGTTGATTGGCGTAACTGTCCTTCCTACTAGATAGTCAACTACTTGGTTTTTCTTTAGGAAACTTTTTAGTGTGTTATTTGTGTTCAACGCTAGTCAAGCCTTATTGTGTTTATTGATCATTTCAAAAAGTGGAAGATCAATAGCTCCACCGGTCATGAAGCCTTCAGGGCCTATCGTTGCTTACTTTGGAGCCACCTCTGCCACCGTTACGACGAAGACTTGACCAAGAAGGGTCGTTTGAAGCGACCAGGCCTCAGGAAACTATGCTCAAGCCTGCTCCATGAGGATAATTTATGACTTCGGAGTAACCTACCATCTCTGACCTTATGGCATAAGCTCTCAGGCCATCTAACCCTCTAATTATTGACTTGTCGGTGTCGATCTTGGTTCAGATTGTCCCTCCTGAGGTGACATATTCCAAGCACCAGCTAGTCCTATGAGTGTAAATGGAAGTGCATGTTGCTACTTCTTCCAAGAGTCCTCATACTCCCATTACAAGTACTACTTCAGGAGGCATCCTACCTCCTCTCCCACCTTCGCTAGTCAGGACCAGAGTGGTCTCAACTCCCTCAACTTCGCGAAACGGTCTGGTACCTTTATCGGCCTCGATCATTGTCTTGTTTTTTCACAGTGCGACGGGCCCTCCCTTCTCATATGGGATGCCCAACTTTTATTCAAACTCGGTTCCTACTTATTGTACCATACATACCATGGGTCTGGGGGTAGGGAGCTCGAACRCTCCTTGGCAAGGGTCAACCGGGGGAAATTATGTCCCTTTTAATGCTATCCCTTATGGTGGGGGTCATATACCTCCTCCATCCCCTTCGCTCGGTGGTRCTTTTCAGCATCCAATCGGGACAAATGCTAATTATATATTGTTTGGTGGAGGCATTTTAGGACCTTCGTATTATACAACATCTGTGGGATCTATGTTGTTCTCTTTGTTCAGTGCATTTGGGAACAATKCTTTTTCTTCGGCTGTAATCTCGGTTGGGGGCAACCCCAGTTTTGGTCAACAAAACCCGGTGCAAGGTACTATTCCTTCATAGGGAGTGACGACTGGAGTTTTCTCCACACAAGGTCTTTGGAATCCTTGGCAGGGATCGGTTCCCTCATAAGGGATGTCGTTCGGGGGAAAACCCTTCCATACTTAATGGAACCTCGGGCAGTGCTCCATACCCATGCTCATCAGATTGTTTGGGGGCATCCCCTTCCAAGGTCCTTGGAAAAAAATGCAGGGAGAAATCCCCACACAAGCTATGTCATCCAATTTTGGGATTCAGCCGATGATACCCCAACAGATGCAGTTACCCTATACTGGTCAAGGCCATGGTTTCTACCAAAACCCTGGCCAGTAATCCAACTTTTCCTAGAAACTTGTTGCTAGTCAAACTCCAAGACCCTCTTTTCCTGTAAATAGTTCACAACCAAAACTACCGTTTCTGGAAATGTTACATCTATCAGACTTGTCGAGATTACTGAACGATCCGCATTGGCCCCCTATGCCGACTAAGTTTCCCTTAGATATTCTGAAATTTGAGGGCAACCCTGGCGAGGATCCAGGTGATCATGTGACAACTTTTCATTTCTGGTGCTCGTCAAACTCACTGAAGGACAACTTTGTCCAATTGCACCTTTTTCAATGCACTCTTGTAGGGGGTGTTGTGAAATGGTATTTTTAGCTCGATCGCACGAGGTACTCTTACTTCAATGACTTGGCAATGGTTTTTTTGAACCATTTCCAATTACCTGTCAGATACGATGTCGACACTGAATTGCTAGCCAACTTTGAGAAAACCAAGGCTGACCACTTCTATGATCATATTCGAGAATGGCGACATAGAAAGAGCTTAATTAAGGTCAAGCTCCCTCTTGCTTTTTTTCTTGAGTGGTTCTTGAAGTCTTTGGTTCCCTGCGTATCCAAAGAAGTAGTGAATTCCAGAGTGTTTTCAGAAGAGGAGGAGATTATGAGAGCTTAGTAGCTTGAACTGATCTACTCTTAGTCCGGCATGCTCTACGATATTTTGCTAGATGTGTTGCAGTCTACTCTCGATAAGGCCAAGAAAAATTTTGGACCCCATGCCGACGGTATTGTGGGCTTAGCACAAAGCAAGTCCATGGACCTATTTCCAAATCAATTGCAACAATTGTCGATACAACAGATTGTGGCCAACCAAACTCCGAGTTTGATTGTTCCCCCTACCTATATGTCAGATGTACACAGTGTACAGTCGATGAATCATAAGGCCAACCAATAGCCCGAGGGAAAGAAGAAACAACAAAATAATAAGGGTAAAGGGGAAAAAAAGGCTACCAATAATGTTGGTAGGGAAAAAACAGAGAAGAATAAGTTGAAGTATCTATGTAATCTTTGCATGGAAGACCACCCGACTCATATGTGCCCTCACCTTGCAGAAGCCAAAAAGATATTAGTGCAGCAACTACCTGTTGTGCTGACGAACCCTTTTCCACAAGGGAAAAACATGGCTCAGACTTCAGCACATGAGCACGGTAGAGGGAAGTGCAGGACCCCCCGTGCCTACCAGTAATAACCTGGTCGCAAATTTTTACATGATGAATGTCGAGACTCATTTAGAAACCAGGGCCCGAGACTACAGAATGTTGAAATATGCTGAGAAGGGCAAGGAAGCCACTAACCCTCTGACTCCTCTCCAAATCAAGAAGGTGGTGGGAGAAACAATGACTCACAACCCTAAAGATACGTTTAATAAATATTATCACAATCCAAACGTGAAGGACGCCCAGAACTACTCCGTTATAGAAGATATGGCACAGACCCCTTGTGCGATGTCTTCTTTGGAAGTTCTCCGGAGTTTTCCCTCGCAGAGAAAATCTCTATTGTCCACCTTGGGAGCAGCAGAGATTTGCAACCCAGAAGCGATCATTTTTTATCCAACCGACTTAAAACCCTATCTTCCTTACCACATTACATTTCATATAGTAGTGGCTTACACCATTAAATATTTTACGTGGAACATTTCCGTACAGTGGTTGAAAAGGGTGCCTCGACTTGCATGATGTCATTGGCATGTTGGAAGTCCATTGGCTAACCTAGTTTGTCTACATGACCTACATTTCTTATGACGTTTGACGGACGGTTCTTTAGACCACATGGAATTATTCCTTGTTTCCCCATGAATTTGGGAGGAAAAACCGTGTGTTTTGGAGTTGAATTGGTCGATGCGCCTCTCGACTACAACCTATTGTTAGGAAGGAGTTTGACTTATGCGATGCATACAGTGGTTGCTATGGTTTTTTGGGTCTTGTGTTTTCCGCACGAGGGTCGGATTGTGACCATTGACTAGTTGTCCTTCTCTCATCCTGACCCTTCATCGGGGGCTTCCACAGTCCCGATGATTGATAGTTCACAACCCAACACTGTCAACTTAGGTGTTGGGTTGTTTCCATCATTAATGGGAACTTTTTATTACCCTCTACCTTCTGGTTATATAAATTTTACATCGACTATTCCTGACCGTCTAAGGGCTGCAATTTTACAAGTGTCATAGTTTCGAATGAGTTACTTTAATGATCTGTGGAATTTCCCTTCCCCATCGGCCTCAATGGAAGGGATAGGGAATCATGGCATGGTCATGCCCTTGTCTGTGGCTGATGTTGCATACAACATTGTCCAACAGAATTTGGCCAACCCCAATCCGACTCCTACATAGGAGTTAGATCTAGTTCTCGAGCCTATTTGGGCTCAATATTCTCTTGTTGCTCAAGATCCTTTATACCTGGTCTTGCCCTCTGATGAGGCAATTCTTGAGGCAATGAATAGTCTCAACAGACCTTGGGATGATATACATCATAGATCTTACTTCCTTCCCGAGTTAAGGAGAATAGAGGTGGGAGAATTTTTTTCGACCGTGAATGGAGATAATTCTTGTCATATCAATCCTTTGGCTACGCACGTAGTTTATGCCAGGGTAACATGGAAATCATTTCTAAAATGATTCCAATCAACATCTCCAAAACCCCTGGCATTGTGGAGAATGTTTTCATCGGAGAGGATTGCTCCCCTGAAGAGATTCGAACTTATACCGAGTTATTCAAAGCATTTTGCGATGTTTTTTCTTGGTCTTATGAGAAAATGCCAGGCATTGACCTGTTGGTGTCCTATAATTGTAGGCAACTCGATTCTTCGATTGTTGATTTGGCGTTTCTCTCATGATGATGAAGTATGGCTCGGTTGATCCCATTTCTTCCCTCCATTCTTTTCGCTCGATCCCCCATCACCCTACTGCATCCTTCATACATGTTGCGCCCTCACTCCCTTGTCCTGTGGCCCCATTGACTACCTCTCGCCAATCTCACCTGTCCTTGCATAAACAGACTTAGGATAAAAACATTAAGTTAATAATGCTAGCAATAAAGTTAGTTAGATTAAATAAGTAAGGTTATTATAGGTTAAACTAGCTAATAAATAACTAGTTATTAATTAATTAATTATTAATTATTAATTAATTAATTATTAATTATTAATTAATTAATTAATAATTAAGTTAAAACCTAAGTTAGTAACTTAGTTATTTTTTGGATTAAATAAAGATATTAAAAACAATTTAAAACAAACAAAAAACAAATAAAATAAAAATAACAAAAAGTAATATAAGAATTATAATAAAACATAAAATACAAAATACAAAAAATTATAAAAAACATAAAACACATATAAAACCAAATTAATAAACAAATACATAAAACGTGAACAAATAACATATAATATAAAAGATAACAAAAACAAACTTAAAATTCACATAACCTAAGTCTACCCATACCCCACCCCTCATACGTCACACTCCACTCACCCCCCTCCTACGTCACCCTCCACTCACCGCTTCACACTCCCGCCCACACCTACCTCCATGCACTTTCATACACCCCGTATAGCCCATCACACTTACCATTTAAATCAACGCACCATAATTTTTCCGGACCCCCCTCACCATCCGGAATTTAACGAGGGGGGGGATCCGGAATCGTAAATAATACTTGTGCACATATGAACGGACCAGGGACGGGCACCTAAATCAATGGTCCAGATTAGATTCCGGACCCCCCCGTCTGTTCTACCTTTAATGGAGGGGGGGGTCCGGAATACCGCTTTTCACCGAAAAAACCACTTTTCCCATTTTTGCCTAATTTTTGCCTGTTTCAGCATGTGTTCGTCCGAGGCAGTTTTTTGGCAAACGGAGACGGATTTTAAAAATCCGAGAGAGGTTTTTTCTCAGCACGGGCTGAAGAACAAAAAACCCTCTCAGTTTTGGCAAAGGAGTTACGAGCAGAGAGAATCGAAGACATCTTCGAGGCCTATTTTTCCAGATTTTCAATTTTCCGTTACAGTCTCGATCTTGCAGGAGCTGTTACGACCAGCTGGGGATGAATTTGGCGAAACAGAAGGATATTTTTGTCCAGAACATGCCCATATACAATAAAGTCCTTCATTTTTCACCCAGGTGTCATAAATCAATATAAAAACACATCTGTTCAGACCCCTTTTTCGCAGAAAACCGGTCTGTCTTTCATGGCAGAAAACTCCAAATTTTGTGGGAGTGGTGGCTATTTTTGGCCGAGGCGGTTAAACCGACTTCTGAAACTTATTGGGATGATCAATCCTATTTATTGAGAGGATTTTAATGTAAAGGGGTTCGACCTGTGGAAATATTTTGGCCCTTTTTGGCTGGACTGTGGGCCTTGTTACTTCAGGAGGTTTCTCTGTAATTTTGGAATGACAAATCAGTGATGGAGGAAATGATTTACAATATTCTCATGTAGCAGTGTTGGTGGTGTGTCCCTTGTCTGTTTTTAATTATCATTTTGTTATCATTCAAGCATTTTCATTTCTTATTATTGAAAAACAGTTAATGGAGAAGAATTTATGCGTGCATACTCTTTGTCCAAATTTTTCAATAATCTTTATGTTTTCTTCTAAAACTCAGTCTATGAATTCTTAACTGCTCATTTNTGTTTCAGCATGTGTTCGTCCGAGGCAGTTTCTCGGAAAATGGAGACGGATTTTAAAAATCAGAGAGAGTAGTTTTCTCAGAATGGGCTGAAGAACAAAAACCTCTCTCATTTTTTGCAACGGAGTTACGAGCAGAGAGAATCGAAGACATCTTCGAGACCTATTTTTCCATATTTTCAATTTTCCGTTACAGTCCTGATCTTGCAGGAGCTGTTACGACCACCTGGGGACGAATTTGGCGAAACTAAAGGAGGTTTTTCTCTAGCACATGCCCATATACAATAACCTCATTCATTTTTCACCCAGGTGTCATCACTCAATATAAAAACATGTCTTTTTGGACCCCTTTTTTCGTAGAAAACCGGTCCGTCTTTCATGGCAGAAAACTCCAAATTTTGTGAGAGTGGTGGCTATTTTTGGCCGAGGCGGTTAAAACGACTTCCGAAACTTATTGGGATGATCAGTCCTATTTATTGAGACGATTTTAATGTAAAGGGGTTCGACCTGTGGAAATATTTTGGCCCTTTTTGGCTGGACTGTGGGCCTTGTTACTTCAGGAGGTTTCTCTGTAATTTTGGAATGACAAATCAGTGATGGAGGAAATGATTTACAAGATTCTCGTGTAGCAGTGTTGGTGGTGTGTCCCTTGTCTGTTTTTAATTATCTTTCTGCTATCATTCAAGCATTTTCATTTCTTATTATTGAAAAACAGTTAATGGAGAAGAATTTATGCATGCATACTCTTTGTCCAAATTTTTCAATAATCTTTATGTTTTCTTCTAAAACTCTGTCTATGAATTCTTAACTGCTCATTTGCTTAGTTTTTCCTCCCCCTTTTCTTCCTCAAATCGACACCCTTTAAACTTGATTCGATCCAACAGTTGTTACTATCTTTCCCTTTGGAGACATTTACCTCTAGATTTGATTTGATCATTGTCTTATAAACCGGCCCCATAGCCCAATGGTGATCTGAGAAAATCGTCAACCACATCCTCATCTAAATATTTTCAAAAACCCCAACCCCACACTTGCATAACTAGCCTCATACCTATTAAAACAAAGTTATATCAGACAGAGAGATCCCTCTCTGAGTCTTGGAGGGCTAGATCTAAGACTCAAAGTGGTTTTGATGTTGCCTCTGTGACTGCCTTACAGCCTTGGGAAAATTACAGAGCGCTAACATGACCCAGGAATTGTCGAGCACGAAATTATGAATTATCCTGATGCCAAACCGATCAAACAGAAGCTTCATCAATAAATCATCAAAAAGTGGCAGCAATCAAGGCAGAAGTAGAAAAACTGCTCAAAGTCGGTTTTATCTACCCTGTACAGTTGACGGAATGGGTGTCAAACCTGGTTTCGGTTAACAAGAAACAGGGCACGATTCGGGTGTGCATGGACTTCCATGATTTGAATAAGGCCTATCTGAAAGACAACTTTCCCACCCCATTCATCGATCATATCGTTGATGAATGCGCAGACTATGAGCTCTTTTCATTCATGGATGGTTTCTCAGGATACAATCAGATTGAAATCAAACCTGAAGACCAACATAAAACAACTTTTATTTGTCCTTGGGGAACATTTGTGTATCGTAAGATGCCTTTTGGCCTGAAGAATGTTGGAGCTACCTTTCAGCGGGCCATGTCATTTTCTTTTCATGACCTAAGACACATAGTCGAGGTGTACCTTGATGATATAGCATCACGCTCTCACAAGAGATCGGATCATCTCGCCCATCTTTGACTAATCTTTGAACGATGTCACTACTCTTGGATTCACTTGAATCCTAACAAGTCCATTTTTTGTGTGGCGTCAAGTCATCTCTTAGGTTTTATTGTATCAAAAATAGGGATCATGATCGATCCTTTAAAGGTTGAGGTGATAGTTCAATTGCCTCCCCCGTGCATGATACCCTAGCTTCAGAGCTTACAGGGAAAGCGAATTTTCTTCGGTGTTTTGTCGCGAATTACGTCGAGATCACTAAAGGTTTTATGGGTCTCTTGAAGAAAGAGGTCCCATTTTGTTGGGATGAAGCTACTCAGGCCTCCTTTAAAGCGTTTAAATGTGCCCTAACGTCTACCCCTCTGCTCCAACCTCCTGATTTTAACAGAGATTTCTTGTTGTATCTGGTCGTTCTAGAGATGACCATCTCCATGGTATTGGTACAAGATGATATGCTCGAGGAGCACATTATATATTATCTTAGCTAAGGTATGGTAGGATCAAAACTTAAATATTCTCATGTCAAGAATCTTGCTTTGGCAGCTATCCGTGCTTTCCAATGGTTCTGTCACTATATTTTGCTTCATAAGAACATTGTCATCATCGTCGTCAGCCCTTTCCAATATGTGCTAACGTGACAGGTAATTGGTGGAAATATCGATATATGGATTGTAATAATCGAGGAATTTGACTTGGATTTTGTTTCTGCGAAATCCAAAAATTCATTGGTCTTTGCCGAACTTATTTCGGAACTTCCGATCGAGTCTAGTGATATCATGCCCGAAGAATCACCTATTAAAGGAGATCTTTTTCTAATCGCATCTTCAGACCCCAAGTATGGAGATATACTTGTGTATCTCCAGACTTTGAAGTTCCCCGCTTCTTCTTCCCACGATGAGCATCAACAAATTCAACATCCAGTGCGAAACTATATTATACTTGATGACACTTTGTATCATTGAGGTGTAGATTGAATTATTCGGTGATTCCTTATCCATGAAGAAGCAGAGCTCGTTTTGAACGATTGTCACACTGGATCATGTGGCGGTCATTTTTCTGGTTTGGAAACAACCCAAAAGATTCTATGTGTCAGTTACTTTTGGCCCTTGTTAATCAAGGATCACATGGAGGTGGTCAAGAAGTGCCACACATGCTAGATCTTCTGTCAGATGTAGGTGCACCCTGATCCTATGTTTCCTGTCATTTTTATTGGTCCTTTCACCAAGTGGGAGATTTCTTTCACTACATTTCACTCGCCCTCATCTAGGGGGAATCATTACATCATCGTGGTAGTAGACTACATCACAAAGTGGGTCGAAGCTATGCCAACGTTTAGTAATGATGAAAAAACTGTGGCTCTTTTCATCTTTAATCATATAGTAGTAAGGTTCGGTATCTCGGATGAGATTGTCACTGACCATGGCAGTCACTTCCAAAACAAAATGATGACCGAATTAACATAAAATCTTTGGTTTAAACATGAACACTCATCGTCTTATTACCCGCAAGAAAATGGTTAGGTTGAAGTTGTGAATAATTCTCTCAATACTATTATTCAGCGGATGATCAATTCTACCAAGTCAAATTTTCATTTCATGATATATTCAGCATCGTGGGCCTACCGAACATCTATAAAGACTGCCACCAGTTATTCACCTTTTCAACTCGTATATGGGATGGAAGCATTCTTACCTATCGAGTGTCAGATTCCTTCTTTAAAGTTGGCAGTGGAATTACTACCATACACTTCACTGCTTGAAGAACACCTACTATATCTAGAACAGCTCAATGAGTCGCATCGTGATGCAACCTTAGCCAATGAGGCTCATAGGAAATGATTCAAGTGTCAGTATGATCATTCCATTCATCCTCGGATTTTCTCTGAAGGAAATATTTTCTTTCTCTATGATCAAGACAAATATCCCCTAGGGGAAGGAAAGTTCAAACCCATGTGGTTCGGACCGTTCATCGTGAAAGAGGTGTTGAAGAAGGGCTCTTATTGTCTGGTTTATTTTGAAGGAAACACCTTGGTGGAGCCTAGAAATGGGATCTAACTCAATAATTACTACTCTTAGGTTGGTCACATGGGTGACTTATTGTATATATGTATAGCTTCTCATACATTTTTTGTCTTTTTTGTTTTGTGGACATGTAGTTATTTATGTCTTCTTTTTCACTGTGGCATATGTCAAGTGAAACAGAGGTTTATTTTGGGTTCACAGACGGTGCTATCCAACACACTCAGAGGCTTTCTTCCGTAGCTTGGGTGATTTTCTCACCTGGAAGCCAAGTGTTATCTTCCAGAGGTATTTGTCTAAGAGATGCTACAAACAATGTTGTCGAGTACAATGCAGTGATAGAATTGCTTCATGATGCTTTGTCACATGGAATTTCTCATCTCCAGTTCTACCTATATGCTCAAATGGTTGTGTCCCAGTTAAATGGGGTTTACCATATTTATGATCCCACTCTGCATCGACGATTCCTTAGGGTACATATCTTAGAATGTTATTTCGATTACATTACGTATATCCATGTTCCTAGGAGATTTAATCATATAACAGATACTCTAGTTAATTAAATTTTAGATTGGCATGTTGCACACACATAAAAATAAAAGCACACACATACACATATACATACATTTGTAAAAGATGTCATCCACAAGATAGAAAATATGTGAATATATATATATATATCCAAAATAGTGTCATGAGTACGTAGGTGGGCATCAATGCCTCAAAAGTGTTCAATATACATCAATGGGCTTATGCCCTCAAAAAATACATACACAAAAATTTCCCTCGGCACATCAACAGTCTATGCTCTCTAAGCACGGGGCCTATTCGCCCTTCCATAGTGTACATCGACATTGGAAAAATGTCGAAATAGCTGCACCCAACTCTATGGCACCCCTACTACATGAGGCTACATAAAAGGGGGGACATCCTCATCTCGGCCATAGGTATAGTACGAGTGAGCACAATGAGGTTGCGCTCCACTCATCGAAGAACTCTATCAGCCTCTTCGGCTAGGGGTCCCCATATGGTTGTTGGTCCTCTTGCTACTCTTGGTCCTACCTCAGGTCAAGGACGTTGTTGAGTCCTAACGAAGTCCATTGGTCGCACTAGCCCCACATATGTACACAACAGATACACAAGTCAGTACTCTATACACACATAAAAAGGAAATATGAAAATTAAAAATTAAATAAACTTTAAAAATTATGTTATCTATCTCGCCTCACTCCTCGTTAGGAGGCACTAGCATGTCAGGGTCTCTAGTGAAGTTGATCCCGACATATGGTTAATCCTCGATCACCGATATATTTCATGCCCATCAGTCAAATAATTTGTCTTCAAAGGCCTCTATGGTCCTCCCTCCACCCTGTCATGGCAGCAATGTTGCCCATATGGTCACTATTGGGAAGGAGGCTACATGCCCCTGTACCGTCTCTCTAGGGCTAAGACTAGGCACCCTCTTGAAGAAGAAGGAGCACAAAATGGTACCAAACCTAAAGTTCTTGTTAGTATGATGTCAACACTCTGTAATCTACCTCTTCATGCACATCAGCATGGTCATACTCCAGTCAAAAATGTTTGCCTCCAGACACTGAATGACACAATGCATGTGTTCCCAGGAGTCCTAATGTATAGCTTCAGATCCAGTAATCTTCCCGATCAAGAGTAAGATCACACGCAGAGATGGACTAGTGATCTTGTGTCGACCTCACAGTACATCCGGATATAATCCTCGATGTTGAAAGGCCCAGGGGGAAATGTCCTCAAGTTGAATGCTTCCCCTCTCCTCAAGAGGCAAGTCAAGAAGTATATATCCTCTGTGGTGGGGGTCATTTATTGAACCTCTATCATAAAGGCCTCTACATCCAGGTTCCAATACTCCACAAGAGAATTGAGTAGTCCAGATTGTTCCCTCATGAACGGACACTGGAAAAACTTCCATAGCCCTCACTTTTTTAGTGCGGAGATGTCTATAGGGTTCTCTTCAACCAAAAAATTAATGTCCTCATGCTCCCTCTCCCTCATTTGAACATACATCTTGTTTCATGGAAAAGCGAAGGAGAGTTAGTACTTGCATTTTTATTTTTTTCAAAGCTTGCAAAGGTGTACGCAAGTTGTTTTATACATAGTCACGTATGTACCCGAGATGGTGGTTTCCTTAATGAGTACATACGCAGATTGTCCTTGGACAGCCCACGTAAACACAAAGTCTCTTTTTTTAAGAGAGCGTGCCCCCTCAAAACCTACAATTAATGCATAAAAGAGGAATTGAAATGCAAGAGGGAGGTATTTGTACTTACTTGGTCCAAGTAGAAGGTCATTTTGTCCACTAAATCTCCAGGAATCAACTCTTTTAGCGAAGGGGTTTTTCACCTTTTGGTTTATTTTCAAATTGCAATGATCACAATGAGTTGTTAACTTCTATTTATAGACTTTTTTGGCCCTTTTTGACTACCTTTGTATTTTTTCCTGGCTTGGTGATCACTTGATTCCATTTATGAGTTTCTTATTGGGTGTTCCAGTACTCTTTTCCTTTTGGTTTGGTAATTTTTTTGGATGGGTCACTTCTTGGTATCCTTTGGTAAAGGTCATTTTTTCAAATTTTTGTATATAAGTTTGTATTTCAATTACACTTTCTGCATCTTGTTTTATTTTTCTCTTTTCCATAGGATCGACCCCACCGAAGTGCAACATGGAACCTTCATTACTACTCTAGAAGTGTCGTAATTAGGTGGTAGAGCCTACCTTTACATGGATTCCCTAGGTAGATCATTGTTGCATTTTGGCCTCCATGCTGTCAGTAATGACTATAGGCTTGGGATTCCTTGTTAGTCCTGTCATGATTACGAGATAAAGCCTCATCTGTTTGATGCACCATCATTCTAGGCCTTACCCTCGGGACTCCATAATGAGCACGCTTTTTCGTCTTTCAATCTCACTTTGAAATTCAAAAGCAACATCCAATGAGGCTGTATTTATTCTTTTCGATCTCGTATGGATTAACTGAGAAAACTAACCCCCTGAAGTCTTCTTTAAGCCCTTTCTAGACTCTCTAAAAATGAAAATATTTTCGAGCGATCTTGTTTCCCTTCACACTCGCCAAAATCAAATTTGAAGGCACATCTGTTTGGCGGTAGTTTACCCCTTTTTCGTTTCAGATGGCTAAGTTTACGAATAAAGGTATTGAAACAACCCCCCCCCTTCTCGCCTCAAGGTTGCGTGACCTCTCGGTCAAGGATATTCAACTATCTAAGCTGGATTATCCCCTCTAGGCCTTGTTGGCCCCAAACTAGATTAAACACAGGCTCTTGTATTACCTTAGGCGTGGGTTATATGGAACCCAGGGCCCCTTCCCTTAGCGTTTTAAAATCTTGAAATTTCAAGCATTAGCCCTTTATGCTATCCCTTCTCCACATGTGACCTCGAATATGACTCGAGGCTAAATCCCTTGAGTGCTTCATAAATTTGGGTTTCGACGTTCTTAGCAAAATCTACACCCCTTTCATCTTAACCCCAAATCGCGAACTCGCCTGGGCAGATCTACAGTTCTCGTCTCTCCCACAGCCAACGGCTATGATCCATTCGCACTCTAGTCTTTAGGAGTTCCTCAGGTCTCAACACTCCTCTTCTCTAAAGTATTTCATACCCAGAATCCTAGATCAAGTGCCACGTTCCTCTCTTGATCGATGGCTGAGATTCGCCCCTTACTCTGCTTCGGGCGATCTCTCTTTCCCCTCAGATCTTCTTTGAATCTCACGAAATGGTGATGTGTGTCCTTCTAGATCGATGGTTGGGATCTCTTCACCACTTTAGAGTTCGACATTTTCCACCCTTCTACACCCCAAGACTTCCGATTTACAAATTCCCAAAAGAACTTACGGCTAATCACCGTGAAACTTCTCATAGATTAGACGGTCTAGAATGATTCTGCCTCTTCTGGGTGGATCTTGATCACCGCTTTGAAATAAAAAACCTTAAGGCTCCTCCCTTTTGAAGATTTCTCCCATTAACTCTTCGGAGCTTGTATTCCTCTGAACCTTTAACTCTTTGAAGGGGTTTCTTCGACACTTAGTTGGATTTTTGGATCTGTGCATGCCTTGCAACAAACCTTCACACACACTTCTACGAGCAACCTCTTGAGCTACTCCTCCTAATATTTTGGCTCAAAAAATATGTCGACGCACTCCTTGCAGATGATATGCATACTCTACATACAAATTCCATGTTATCTCTCTTGAGCTCTAAATCAAATCGGCTTTGTTAATGCTCTCCTTGCGTAAGTTCATGGGAGAGAAACAATTGAAACTTATCTAATGTTTCAAAAATTCATCCATTCAATAGTATAACTCATACATTCATGAAATACAAAATAATAGAGAAGATTTAAGCAACAGTAACACCACGCATTTGGATCAATATCCCTCTATTATGTTCATTCAACTGTAAAATGGTTACAGCCATGATAAAACCACAATAACTAAAATTCAACAACAACTAAATCACAACAACTTCCTACTAGTTTGTATCTACCATCATATCCAATAGCCTAATCTCCAGCAGCCTCATTTGGGAATACAACACCTCTAGTTATATCATAGGGCTCCTAGGGTTCCCTCTGACTACCTATCTTCTCGAAGTAAAAACTAACTACCCCTTAAGCACCGTTACATTAAAGTCTAAGAGTGAAAATCCCATATTTCTCCTGATCGTTCAGATTCCAACGTTTAGATCTTCTTCAGTTTTCAATCCATTCAAAAAATGATTTGCAGGAAACACCAACATTTAACATTCCAAAATGATTCAAAAGGCATGCTAGGGAATTGAGTTGTCTCTCCATGTGTGCTTTGCTGACAATGCTCCTGCATCATACTCCCCTGGACAAAAGTTCATGGACTCATGTCCATGAGCTCCTACACTGACTTCCCATGCTTATGGATATCAACTTCATTTACCCAACCGGCATATTCTATTGGGTGTCCTTTCCACTTACCAAATATTCCAAATAAATATTTCTCCTAGTCTTCTTATTGATCCTCTGATCAATGATCTTTTCCATCTGTGGCTTTTCCGCTACATGCATCTTCTTCTCCCACCGAATCTCTGGTTGGTCTTCTAATCTTTCTGTGTCATCTTCCCTGTAAGGATACAGGTCTGAAACGTTAAATATGGGTGATATACCCACATCCTTTGGAAATTATATCTCATAAGCATTGGCACCAAATTTCCTTAGGATCTTGCATGGTCCTATCTTCTTCATCTTCAGTTTGTTATATGTTCCTCTTGGGAACCTTTCCTTCCTGAGATGTGCTAAAAATTGATCTCCCACTTAAAATTGAAGTTCTCTCCTATGTTGATCAAATATGTGTTTATACTCTCTACTACTATTCTGCAATTGTTCCTTGGTATTATTATGAAGCTTCTACAGTTCTGTAGTGAAGTCTTCTGCTCCAGCGCTTCTGAATTCACTCTGCTTTAGATCTCTCAATTCTGATACTCCTCTTGGCTTCATTCCATACACTATCTGGAATATACTCTTTCCTGTACTTATGTTTACTAAGTCATTGTATGCAAACTCTGCTTGTGACAGAATTTGATCCCACTGGCTATGATGTTCAGTGACCAAACTCCTCAGCAAATCTCCTAAACTCTGATTTACCAGCTCAGTTTGTCCATTCGTTTGAGGGTGATATATCGAACTAAAAGAAAATTATGTCCCCATATTCTTCCATGATTTTCTTCATAAATGACCAACAAATTTAGTATCCCTATCTGAGATGATACTCTTGAGCAACCCATGAAGTCTCACAACTTCCTTGAAAAGCAAATTTGCAATGTGTGTTGCATCACTAGTATTTTGGCATGGGATAAAGTGTGACATCTTTGAGAATCTATCAACTACAAAAAATATGGAATCACTTCCCCTTTGGGTTCTTGGAAATCCCAACACAAAATCCATGCTTATTGCATCCCAATGCCTATCTAGAATATTCCCTTATTTCAGTGACAGAGGAGGAAGCCAATTAGAAGGACTGGGATATAGATTTCACCTTGGTTCTGAGACCAGAAGGGAATTTAATGGTGACTTCCAAGTTGATCTAAAAGATCAAGCGTGTTGTTGATGGTAGCATAGAGATGTAAAAAGATTTATTTGTGGCCAAAGGATTCTCCCAGAAAGATTGAGAATATTATGAAGAGACACTTGCTACAGTAGCCAGAAGAAGTCTACATAGAAAAGCCACAAGATACATCAAAAGGAGTCTCATGTCTACATATTGAAGAAGGCTTTATACGGGCTTAAGTAGGCACCCAAGGAAGGATATGCTAGATATCTATTTTGATGACCTATTTCTAACATGGAATGAGAAACTCATCGTTGACTGTAAGAGAAATCTTGCATCAAAGTTCAATATGAAAGACCTGTGTATGATGCATTATTTCTTGGGTCTATAGGTGTGGCATAAACTGAACAATATTTTCATGTGCCAAGGAAAATATATGGTAGAGATCCTGAAGAGATTCGAAATGATGGTTTGTAAATCCATGCCCACACCGATGGCGATGAACCTGAAGTTATTGAGTGATACTTCTTCAAATATGGTAGATGTCACCATGTACAGCCAAATAATTGGTTTGTTGATGTATTTGATGAACACTAGACCAGATATATCTGTTGCGGTGAACACTTTGAGTCTATATATGGTTGAACCAAGACATGTTCACTTTATTGCGGTAAATCATGTATTAAGGTACCTGAAGGGTACGATAGAATTTGGACTCTGATATGTTTCGGATCATAATATAAGACTACAACGCTATGCTGATTCATATTGGGTCGGTAGTGTCACAAATCGGAAGAGTGCATCAGGATTTTGCTTCAGTCTGGGGTCAACTATGAATTTTTAGCTCATAAATAAGTAGATTATTGTAGCACTCTGTACGGATGAGGAAGAATACATAGCAGTATATTCAGCGGATAGAAAAGTTGTTTGGATTCAGTAATTTCTTACAGGGTTGTTTAATCTCGAGTTAGAGATGAGTTGTATTTTTTGTGACAACCAGAGTTGTATAAAGTTGTTTGAGAACCCTATGTTTCATGACAATTCCAAGAACGTTGAGATCAGTACCATTATATCTTATATATGGTGCAAAAGGGAGCTATGGAGCTCCAGTATATTGGCACAAATGAGAACATAGCAGATGTGTTGACCAAGCCTCTGTCTTGGGTAAAGTTTGAATACTTCAGGGACAAGTTTGGCATGGTCCAGAAGGACGTATCTCGTAAGAGGGAGTGATGATTCACATATATGATTCTTGGGGTAGTAGTATGCATATTATGGAAGCATCAAGTAGTCATTTATGGGCACATTACTGACAATGGCACTAGTCAGCATGACCTCGCATAGGGTCAGCAGTGTGTCGAGCCTTCATGACTAGTAGTTTCCCAACTTTTCAAGATGGAGGGCCAACGATAAGTGTGGTTGGAGGTGTTTCCTAGACATGAGATATATGGGTAGTGTGTATGCACTATATTTCTTAACCATAGTTATTATATGTCTGGCCACTATGGACTGGATGCCTGTTGTTCCAACCAGAAGGTCTAGCTTCAGGGTTAGTTGTCCAGATTATATGTGATCTGGACAAATGTGATAGTTTCCCAGACTTCGTAAGGATTGGGTAGTATCATAGTTATGTGTGTGAACTAGCACAAACTAAATAGTTTCCCGTACTCTGTAAGGATTGGATAGTAATGCAGTTCTATGTGTGAACTGGCTCAAACTAATAAATTTCCCAAACTCCATGTGAATTGGGTAGTAGCGCAGTTCTTTGTGAAATGGATAGTTTCCTATATTTGAGTGAGATATATCAAGTCTTGTAATGAAATAAGGTCTGAAAGGACATCGA
>SNQJ01S0055140.1:93779-107222 GCA_010110895.2 Picea sitchensis
TGACATTCTATACTCTTGCATGCGTCTTTATATGATTGTTAAACCTTCATTATGCAACATGCACATGTAATAACCAACATGCAACCACAATAACCAACATGCAAACACAATAACCAAAGAACATCTCAATCACACAGCTAAAACGCATCCAGAAACCCCCACTGTATCAGATCTGCACGCCAGAGCAGAAGAACAGTAGCAAATATCTTGATCAGCCAGATCAGGGATATTTCAGATAGAGCCAATGTGTGTCTATGATGGTGATTTTGATGTATCGATTCATCAGATACTCTGTGTGTGACTATGATAGAGCCAGTGTGTGTCTATGATGGTGATTTTGATGTATCGATTCATCAGATACTCTGTGTGTGACTATGATAGATCTTGTTCGGCTATGATGGTGTTACTTGTGACATCATCTATTTGATCATGATATAACATGTGTGGCTATGGTGATGCTACATTTATACTGGTCTGCAAGACCATGTGAGTATTTCCCATGTCATGTGATATGGATGGATGTGATTGATACGGCCATTACATGAAGAAAATCATAGTAAATATCTACCTAGATAAGAGGGAGTGTTGATTTTTTGGTAATTGTGGGAGGTTTTAACCTCCATTATAACCTTGTACTTAGATTAGAATATTCCGGAAGCAAGAGAACCATTAAACAAATGTGGAAATACCCTAGAAGAAAAGTCATCCCAAGAAGATTAATAGTGAAGTAATAAAAGGCTCCAGAAAGTGAGGTCGGCCCCACATGAAAAGACACCTTGTAAGACTATTATAAATAGAGGCTAGGCACTCCTCATTTGGACACACACTCACTCACTCAGGTAGTGTGCAAGTCTAAGGAGTAGCAACTGCATCAGAAGTAGGTGCAATTCTGGAGAGACTGGTGCAGCAGTTGTCATGGAGTATTCTCAGTCTTTCTGGTATCTGTGTTGTGATCTTCTCTTAGTAAAAGTATGCTTCTATTAGTAGAGGTACTTTCTCTTGGTATTGCGATGCTACTACAGTAGTGGTATTTCTAGTTAGGGTTTATCTGTTAGTTCTAGTGGACTTGCCAGAATCTATCTAAGAAAAGGTTAGTGTTCTCGAGGGTGGCATGTGTAAGTGCCTATGCTTGGGTGACAATGATGTGACATTGTCTATGGTTAAACAAGAATACCAAAATTTTAATAATATGGTCGCATCGCATCATGAGGGAGGAGTTAGAGGATGGGAAAAACCCCATTTTCAAATTACCTGATTAAGGTGGTAATTCGATGGAGGATAACACTCAGAAGATTGTTCTCCATGTAGTTTTTGTTGAGAACTTCCCTGGCGATTAACATTGTGTCTTCGAAGACTGAGAGTTGAGAGATATTGTGTTCTTTTGCCAATTTTAACCCTGCATAAACAGCATAAGCTTATGTTATATTATTTTTCGTAGTCCCTAGTCCCCAAGCATAATGAAATAGTGTATTCCCTCTAGGATCATGGATAATCCCACTCACATCTGCCGACCCATTTTTTATTGAAGGACATGGGGGTGGGATTTGATCCACTTATGTGTGCATGAGTCACTATATCATTTAATATAATATATATGGGTGAAACTGCACATTCGATCACTACCTAAAGGTGTCCTTGTGGCTCCAGATTAAACAACCCTCATTGGAATTAAACTTTGCCCAATGGTGAAAAACTCCTCACTTTCCACCATTGGATCCAACCCCTTTGGGATTTTCTATCATTAATAAAATGTCAAATGGTACATTAATGAAATTTTACATATTTTTATGTTTTTTAATCATTGGTGCAATTTGTAAAGTTAAAATCCATTACAATTATTATATGTGTCAACCCACAATATATATCATTCAATATGCCTTTGAGAACATATTAGTTTCCTTTTGACCAAAGATTTGTGCTTCTTTTCCAAAGTTTTACATTAAGTGTTAGTTTTTTTTGTTTATTTTATTATTTAAAAACACATTTATCTTGCATCATATTGCATAATGGATTTGGGGTCTTATTTTCGACAATGGCCTTCTTGGGATTGATGCAGAGTTTTAATGCCCACCTATTTCAAACATTAAGTTCCATTAATTTACATTTCCTTTCATCGTAGATATGTGCATAACACTCGATTATGTAGATTTGATTCTTCATGTATCCTATCCTTCTCCTTGGAATGATCTTTGTACCACATGAAATGCACCCCCGTATCATTTCCATAAGATATTGATCTAGCGTGAAAGGCCCATTGATATATTTTATCTTTCACTGTTTTAAGACATGTGAAAACCAAAAATGCAATGTATTCTTAAAAATGCATGGGAAACCAAAACACACTAGTTGAGCCATTGAAGAAGCAAACTAGAGAGGACAATGATGCATTTATCCCTTGGGGGGGTTGTTAGACTGCACCAACAGCTTAAAAAACATATTGGAGACTAAAACGAACTAGTTAGGAAACAACATTAGCAAAGTAAGAATGGAACTAAAACATTTTACTTAAAGGGATGTCTTTTTGACTTGTTAGTGCAATGTTTTCCTTCCTGGGAAATTTTGGGTGACAAGACATTGCCTATAGATATCTAATCATCAGTGTTCAAGCCTTAGCATGTCTTTCCATGCTTAACACCCTTGTTTCTCACTGTACAAAATGTTTTACAAGGGAATTTTTATTTCTTCATTGTTTTTTATTGAGTATTGTAGGCAAGAGCATTGTCCAAAGTCCTCACGAAAAATTATGTGATAGTTAGGAAAAATCTAAGCATGGAATCACATCTCTCATATCCATTTACCTATAAAACAACTGGTTGCAAATAATAATCAAACATATGTACATCTCAAATATGGGGAGTATCTTATATCAAGTTTTTTTTTTAAGTCTCACATAACTAAACAAAAATTTGTAATTATTAATTTTTATTGAAGTTTACTATCATGAACTAGTTGAATAGTCACAAAGTTAGTGATTTGAATTATATTTAGAACAACGTGAAAGAAGAGATATAAAAAGGAAACACACAGAGATGTTGCAAGAAACATAGTAATACAATTAAACTTAGATTCTATTAATGATTGTATGAAATACAAAAGACTATAAAATGCAAAGCACACAAGCTAACTAGAATGGTGGTAGCTTATCCCTGAAGAGAGAGATGTGTCAGCTATGCTCATTCACAAGAAGATTATTACAAAGAGGTCGAAAAATCCTTTTAAAATAAATCATCAATGAGAAAACCCTAAACATCCAAAACCATGACCCCAAAAGATGAAACACCAAAAGGTTGGTGGGCCTCGATGTGGTTAGTTGATACATCGACTTTTTGTGGGCATAAGTTTTGCATACGATATTCATTTTAGACACTCAACAGTCCATCGAAAATGTATAACCAAGAAGTATACATTTCTCACAGCCTAGCATCTTCCTTCATCTACATGCTAAATGTTGTGGCGCCAAAAAAGCATCGTTGAGGGCCTCAAAATGGCTCTAGAAGTTCAGTACTCGAAAAACTATATAATGACTGCCAAGAGGTGGAACCATTCTAAATTAGTGGAACAAGTGGGTGGCCACCAGTATCCACCTGGATCAGTCATCCCCCCTAGGAAGCAATGGTCTCCATTGCATCAAGTTCCTCCATCAGATGGGGAAACTTCTATTCAATATAACTCTTGGTGAGTCACTTGCCCTGGTGAAGAAGTTGCCCTGCTTTTATGAACTGATAGAGTTGGATGTTCTATTGAAAGGTTCCCTTCATATTGGTTTCCATGATATGATCAACTATCACATGTTCAACGTAGTTAGAATTGAGTTTTTTAGGGGCCAAGAGATTGGCCACATCTGAAGTGTCTAGGAGAGGTGGAAAATACGGTCAAAGCAGTTTCACATTAAATACAGGATGCAATCCAAGGAAAGGAGGAATAATTAATTCAAAACCATTCTCACCCACATCATCGGTGATGGTGTAAGGCTCATATCAGAGTGGGAAGAGCTTCTGATGGGGTCCTGTGAGAATTTATTTCTCCAAATGCAACCATACCTTATCTCCCACATGAAACTTGTGTGGTACTTGATGATGATCGTGGTGCTACTTGTACTTAGTGTTGGCTTTCTGCACAATATCAACAACATCTTGTTGAATGTGATGGATTCGTTCAAAACAATTGGTTGTTCGATTAGCCTTAGTCTGAGCATGGGAGGAATATTCCTATGTAGTTATCTCCCACATGAAACGTGTGTGGTACTTGATGATGATCATGGTGCTACTTGTACTTAGTGTTGGCTTTCTCCACAATATCAACAACATCTTGTTGAATGTGATGGATTCGTTCAAAACAATTGGTTGTTCGATTAGCCTTAGTCTGAGCATGGGAGGAATCTTCCTATGTAGCTATAATGGGCAAAGCTACTTCAATGGGGAGCAATGGTTGGTACCCAAAACACACCTAAAAATGGTTGTGGCCAATACAGTTGTGGGGGGCTCTATTATAGCTATGTTGAACATAAGGAAGGATCTCATCCCATGTGCATGGATGTTTGGAATTGTACATCCTCAAGATATGAACAATCATCATGTTGACTACCTTTTTTTATCCATCAATATGTGGCTAGAAGGAGATCAGTTTGGTTTCCATCATTGACCATAGGTTGGACCAAAAAGTACTCAAAAACCTA
The DNA here is from genome assembly GCA_010110895.2 of Picea sitchensis. NCBI lineage: Eukaryota > Viridiplantae > Streptophyta > Pinopsida > Pinales > Pinaceae > Picea > Picea sitchensis. Next base: position 98,455 of record SNQJ01S0055140.1, read on the forward strand.
CTGTCTCGATCTAAAATAATGGTCTATGGGAGCCCAAAATTTACCCAAACATGTTCAAAGAAGAGCTTAGCAATGGCCTTGACTATGATATTCTTCTTGCAAGGTGTCAAAACTATCATCTTAGAGAATCGATCAATGACCACAAAGACAGTCATTACCATGATTTGTTGAAGGTAGACTAGACATGTAATCCATGGAGATGGATTCCCAAGTCCTATCAGGAGTAGGTAGAGGGGTGTATAACCCCTATTTCTTCATGGCAGGTTTGGGAATGGCACAAGAAGTGCAGGATCTTATATACTTGCAGACATATTTTCGAAGCTTCGACCAATAAAAATGCGTTTAAAGTACTACCACTATTTTTTCCACACCAAAGTGTCATGTCGCTCGATTGTAATGAGATTCTCAAATAAACATCACACACTCTCTTGAAGGAACACAGAGATGGATCATATGGAATAGAAACCCATCCTGGAGATGAAAGCCTGGGACTGGTTTTCCTACTGTCAATGTCTGATAGGTAGCAGCAAAGTCAAAGTCATTGTTGTATAATTATGGCCACCCGAAGATCCCATGCCCATAGGAGTTAAGAATTGTGGTTAGCGCCACAACCGGGGGTCGACTAAGGAATTATGCAACATGGTTGGTGTTGTCCTTCTTATACTTAATGTTCAAGAGGAATTTTTACAAGTACATGAACCACTTCTTATGGTGATAATTACTTAACTTTCCTTATGTCTGCATGAATTGCAAAGGGTTTTGATTAGTGTGGATGATCGTTTTCTTTCCCAGAATGCAATGCTTCCACTGTCAACATGTTTGCACAATGGAGTACATATCTTAGTCGTAGGTGGGGTATATTCAAACAAAATTAGATAGTTTTTCACTATGATAGGCCACCGGATTCCCATGCTAAGTGAGGACTACATCAATAGAATAATCTAAAGCATATGTCTCAATATCAAATGGTTGTTGCAGGTCTGGTAGAATAAGGATTGGTGTTGAGTAGAGGAAAATTTTCAAATCCTTGAACACTTTCTATTATGACGCAACCCAAACAAACCTAGGCTTGGCTCCACCCTTGGTTACCAAGGTTAGGGCCCAAGCGATATGAGAGAAACATGGCACAAACTTGTAGTAGAAATTGGCTAGGCCCAAGAAGCTGCATGGATCAGTCAGTGTCTTTTGGGTCTAACAATTGCATATGACTTGGATCTTAGCCGGATCCACATGCACACTCTTCTCATTAACGATGTCTCCTGAATATTGAATTCTCTTCATGCCAAAGGAACACTTCTCCAAATTGGCATATAATTTGTGTTGTCACAGGGTGCCCAAGACCTATTGAACATGCTTCTAATGTTCCTCCTAGGTTTTTATAAAGATGAGAATGTCATCTAGATATACGACCACAAAGGATTTTATGAATGGTTGCAATATATCATCCATCATATGCATGAATTTGGTTAGGGAGTTATGTTGAAATATTGTAACTTCGAAAAATATTCTACCTAAGAGGGAGTGTTGAATAATATTCTTTTATTATATTATATTTATTAATTAGGACCTATTGTGCCTTTGTAAAAGTTGGCCCTTTTGTGCCTTAACAATTAAATGTAAATTAAAAGGTTAAAGTGACAAGTCGGCCCAGACCTAATTAAGGGAGGCTAGACTACTATTTATAAAGGAGGCTAGCACCTCATTTGCGCACTCACTCATGAGCTCTGTAACAAGAGGAAAAGTGTGGAAGTATTGGAGGAGAAGTTGTTGCAACTAGGGGTGACGTCAAAGAGGGTTTTGGTATATCTCTTGGTATCTCTTGGTTAAGTGGTATGCTACTCTTTCCTAGTGAAGGAGTAGAGGAGGATCTTATGCCTTGTTTTTGGTCTATCTATATTAAGGAATTTTTTGTTGGGTTTTATTCCCCATGAGGGTTTTCCAGGATAATCTGTGTGTCTCTATTGTTTCTATGATTTCCTCTCTTTTAGTGACCTTATTTATGAAACTAATGTGCTAAATGATTATAATAACAAATAAGAACCGCAATTGCTAGTTGTATAAGTAAAACGTCGACATGGTATCAGTGCAGGATTGAAAGAGACCAATTCACAGTTTATAAAGAAGTATCTAGCCTCAACACACCCTCTCCCAGATTCAGTTTTCAATGTTGCAGTTGCTACAAAATTAGGGCTTATGCATAAACTCTAAGAGTGACATTTTTACCTTTGTTGTAGAATGTTGGTGAAACCAAGACCATCTAGGAGCTCACCCTAGGAGGGCGCATCTAGTCCCTGGATTAGCCCTAGAAGGGTGCATCTAGTCCCTGGATTAGCCCTAGGAGGGCACATCTAGTCCCTGGATTAGAATTCTAAAATTTGAAGTTTGAGGAATTAGGGTTTCCTCATCAACCCTAGGTTGCAGTTGTAGTACCAGTTGCAGTTGAAGTATCAATTGAAATTCCATTTCCTTCATGTCAGTTGCAACACCAGTTGCAATGCCATCACTAGCTACAGTGCGTATTGTAGTGAAAGTTTTTGTGAAGTGTTGGGGCTAATTTTTATTGTCCTAGTGCGCCTTACCCTAGAAAATATCTAGCTAAATTTAAGTTACAAGTTGAAGAACCTTTGAAGTTTTAAAGGTTTTTTATTGCTTTCCACTGTTGTCGGATGGTGCCACTACCTATCGATGTTTTCAAAGGTATGTACTTACATATTTTTAAACTATATCATTATTTTAAATGGTATTTGTAGGAGAAAGGATATTTTGTCTAAACAACAATCGTAGATCCATAGGGATCTCAGATCCATCACATTTAGAGGAACTATGCACCCCAATTTTGATTACTTTAAAGTTATCATACTAACCATTGGTCAAAAATAAAGTCAAAGTATTAGATTGATTAAAGTTGAGATTATAGAGTTTATTCCCTAACTTGGATTTCTGTCAAGATAGCATATTTTCTTAGTACAGAGGACAGGTTGAATAAAGTACTTATCATCTTGAGTGAAGGAGACTTGGAAGAAAAGAAACACACTCATTCTTGAGGAAAAGACTCCAGGTTCTAGGTTTGATTGATTAAATTGATAAGATGCAAATTTACACATATCAATTTTGATAAATGATAAACACTATAGTTGTGATAACAATATTTGAAAAGTTTTATTATTGAATACTTGGTAGCATGTGAGCACTATTGCGATAAATTCTTACTGTAACCATTTACTAGATATAACTAACATATCCTCTAGGAGAAACTTCTTGTTTTGTTTCTAGGTTACCATGGAGGAATGATTGATCACAATACTAGAAGAGTGTTTCTCTCATTCCTTATTATTGTATTTCTTACTTTTTACCCTTGTTTCAGGCAGGTCAAAAGTGATAGCTCTAAAGGAGATATTGTGACAATTGTTCTTTCTATTGTTTTGTTATTATTATAAAGAGTATTATTCTTGTCTTTAGTTTCTCCCTTGTTTCTCTTGTTCTAAGCAGGTCACAGGTGATAACCCTAAGGAAGCTATAGTGATGGTTCCAGGAGGAAACATATCAGATGATACATGGAGCAGACTATCCAAGTTGTATACATGACCATATACATCCATGTACCAAAGAAGATGAAAAAGAAGTTACTTTTGAGATACATAGTATCTCATATGGAGGTTGATTGCAAGGAGAAGAAGGCTCCAAAGATTACTGAACATTAGAATAGAACTCACAATAGACTTGGTCAATGGATAATGAATCCAACTTGATAGGAAGAAGAATTCATTTGAATTTTGACTCATCTTTTCATATTAAGACTTGGTATTCAAAGACCAAGTATATCCTGTAGAGACTATGAAGTTTTTGTAGACTCAAAAGAAATCAAGACTCGGAGTAAGCCTAATCTCAAAATGGATCAAATGGGAAAAAGAGACATCTTATTGGACTGGCAGATAGATTCCATGAGTTGGGAAGACTGGATCATAGCTTCAAAGACCTCTAGGAGACATGCAATATCCTGAGAAGATTCCCTTGTTTCAATGACAGAGGAGGAAGCCAGTCAAAAGGACTGGGATATGGATTTTTCCTTAATACCATAAGGGAATTCATTGGTGAATTCCAAGATTGATCTAATAGATCAAGCATGTTGTAGATAGCAGTATAGATATGTACAAAGCCTAATTTGTGTCCAGATAATTCTCCCATCAAGAGGAAAAAGACTATGGCGATACAGTTGCTCTAGTAATCAGAAGAAGTATATATAGAAAAAACATGATTCATTAAAAAGAATCCAACACATTATGAGATTCAGAGGGAACATGTATACAATCCATGTATTTAAGATTGATTTATCTTCAGAGAAAGAGGATAACGTACCCTCAGTGTCAGTCATTGAGCCACTCTCAGTTTCAAATGAAGTTGTTGTTGTGATGGAGTAGAGGATCTATTCTCAGAGTTCAGTAGCTACAGTGAGAATATAGCAGTCATTATCAGCTGCAGGTGCAAAGTCCTGGTTCTAGAAGGAATAGTTGCAAAAAAAGTAGAGGACATACTCTCAGATAGTGAGATAAATAGTGCTTTGCAGAAACTACATAGAACCAACACATGACTATGCAGATTGAGTTACAGTTAAGAAAGTGTACCGGATTAGTACAATGTGATGTGAAAATTTGGTTTCGAAGTAAAGGAAAGGAAGACTCATGTCTGCATGTTGAAGGAAGCTCCAAGAGCTTGGTATGTTAGGATTGATAGTTTTATTATGAGCTTAGTCTTTACCAAGAGTAAATTTGATCCCAACCTTTACTTCATGATTTAGAATGATGGACCAGTTATATTGCTGCTATATGTGGATGACTTATTCTTGATAGATGAAGAAAATCTCATCAAAGATTGTAAGAAGAAGTGTGTTGTTGAATTTTAAATGAGAACCTACGCCCGATGCACTATTTCTTAGGTCCTGAAGTATGGCAAAGCACAGAATATATTTTCCTTAATCAAGGAAAGTATGTTGTGGAAATTTTGAAGAGATTCAATATGATGGACTGTAGAACCATGTCCACTCCTATGGAGATGAATTTGAAGTTATCAATTGATACTTCGTCAACAATAGTTGATGTTACTCTATCCAAACAGAAGATTAGTTTGTTGATGAATCTAACGAATACTAGACCAGATATATTCTTTGTTGTAAACAGCTTGAGTCAATATATGGTGAATCCCAGACATGTTCACCTTGTAGATGCAGGGATTCCAATGTGATTGATAAGACACAATGAAAACCCCCTTCAATGTAATTTTTAATGAACCCAGAGAAGTTAAGATCGATAGTTTTTCATTTTTAGAGAGTCTGAAAAACGTAAAGAAGACTCCATTGGGGTACCTTTTTCAGAAATAGTCTAGTCGGTTTGAAAAAGGGGTAAACTAGCACCGAAAAGACGTCTATTCAAAACCATTTTAACGAGTGTGACAAAGACAATATCACTCAGAAATATTTTCAATTTTAAGGAGTCTGAAAAGAGATTAACTATGGACTCACAACCTTTTTCTAGATATAGTCTCCTTAGCCCGAAAATTTGTAAAATCTACTAAGGAGATTTCTCCCGACGAGATGAATCTCCTGAGGTGTACATTTTTCCTCCTTAATCTACGGGTCGAAAAAAGGGCTAAACTCGTGCCAGTAGATGTTTTCTGGACCAATTTAATGAGTGTGAAAGAACAAGGTCACTCGACGATCTTTTCAATTTTAGGGAGTCTGAAAAGAACTTAACTATGGACTCTGTGGGGGTTCCTTTTTCGTAAATTTAGTCCCTCGGGCCCGAAAAAGGGTTAAAATTATACCTGAGAATACTTTTCTAGTGAACCAAAGTTCCTAGAGTATACCTTTGTTCGTAAAATTGACCATCCAAACCAAAAAAGGAGTAAAATACCATCAGACAGACGTGCCTTCAAGTTTTAGTTTGGCGAGGGTGAAGGGAAACAAGATCGCTCAACAATATTTTCATGTTTAGAGAGTCTGAAAAGGGCTTAAAGAAGATTCCAAGAGGTTACTTTTCTCAAGTAATCCCGACAAGGTCACTTGTACCAAGAGGAGGAAGAAAGGCCTCACATGCCCCCATTGGACAAACCAACGGATCAATTGTCGAGACCATGTCTCCAGAAGGAAAACATGATTGCATAGGTTCCTACTCAAAAGCAATTGAACACCGAGGATAAGACGCCACATAATTAACCCGTGGTGGGTTAGAGTCTTCACGAACACTAGGAACATATAAAGGGGTAGCTTGAACTAATGTTGAATTAGGATGGTGATTATCATATGTCATCTGGTCAATAGTGACAATGCTTCCATTATGAGGTAAATGAATCACCCAGAAGAGCGTAGACACCACAACGTTCATAGCATATACATAATCATGCTCGAGAAGTATATTGAAATCTAATGGGCCATGCACCACTATAACATCAAAAAGGATAGTCCTCCCACCTAACAAAATAGACAACTGAGGAAGAACCCCCAAATATTCACTAGGAAATCTATCAAAATCCAACAGCTCATGCGAAGTAGACACAAGCTCAGGAGATCCCAATACTTTCCAAACCGAGGAGGATAAAATACTTGTGGAGGCTCCTTCATCCACAATACATCGATAAATGTTTGTTGAATTAACTTCAACCCTTTTTTGAAAAGGTGCAGAATAAGGAAAATGAGGCTCAACAAGATCATTCCAATCAAAGGAAACCATCCTATGGATTGGAGGGGGTGTGCTTGAAGTGAGCAGAATGCCCCCTTGTTCTGAAAGTATTGAACTGGAAATGCTAAAAACATAGTCGGTAGACACATCACTCCCCAAGAGAAGAGTGGGATCATCCGAAGATTGCATCGGTGTGACCACTTTGGTAGACTTGACACTCTCCAAGAGAAAAGTGGGATCAGTCAAAGACTACATCGGCGTGACCACGTTCTCAACCACTGGCTGAATAGGCTGCGAGACAACATGGTTTTTAGACACATCATCCCCCCAAAGAGGAGTGGTATCAACCGAAGACTGTATCGGCATGACCACTTCATCAACCAAAGGTTGAATAGGCTATGAGGAAACCTCAGAAGACTCAGAATCATAAGAGCTTGCAGACAGGGACCACAATATTTGTACCTCTGGAACGCCAGGGCACAAATGAGTAAGTTGATCTCCCTTGCAAAGCTTACAAGGGAACTTAGGCTTACATCCTATCCGTCTAGGTTTCTCAATAGAATCAATGCCTCCAACATGAATAGCAGTGGCTAGTTTCACATCTCCAACATGACTTGCAGAGGTTGGTGATGTTGGATCATGTTGTCATTGATTCCAATGGTTTGATTGATTGATGCCATTGATTGATTTCAAGTGATTGATTGATGATTTATGTAATGTATATGTATTGTCATTGATGAGAATGATAGATGTCAAGTGGAAACCAATTGATGAAGATGGATCAATGAGTTGTCATTGATATGATGAATATGGATCAATGAGTTGTCATTGATACATGATACATAGTTGATGTATATGATGCAGTGGTGGATTGATGCATAGATGAATCATTATAGTCTTATCATGATTCATAAAGTGCACAAATGGATGAACTCCAAAGTGGTCCCCTTATGGTGAAATCCCTCACAGGAAGACACTTTGTGGTTGAGTTGTGTTTGGGAGGACCCATGTTTTTATGTGGAATAATGAGATGAATATCAATGAATTTGTTGGTGAAACTATCCTAGATGGATAGTGTTTGTCATGCCATTTCCGGGGGTATGTGGAATGTCACATAACTCCTCATGGTTTGAGATTTATGGCCCTACAAAGTTGAAGGAGCCCCATGTGTTGGCTTGAAGCCCCAAATGGTCAAAGAAGTCAAAGTTCCCTAAAAGAAGAAATCATTATTTAAATGATAAAGTAAAGTGACAAAGTCAAGACGGATTATTTAAATAATAAATAAAAGTGACAAAATCAAGAAAGATTATTTGAATGATAAAGTATTGGAGAACTTTCTATTTATGGAAAGTGGTTGACCATAAAATAAGGAAAATAGGTTAAGTGACCTAGAAATGGGTTAAGTGACCTAGAGGATTAAAGTATAAATAAGATAGCTATGGTCTCTTGCAGGTCATCCTTTTGGTGGATCAATGGAGAGTTTCTTGTGAGATTATCTTGTGGAGTATTGATGGAGAGATTCTTGTGAGAGCATCTTTGGTATGGATCTCTTGAGCATGATTGAAGATCTATTTTGAGAAAGAGAGTGTGAGGAGGATCTCATGGACGCATCAAATTTTCGGCAATGTCGGATATCTTGATGGAAAAATTCTCAGAGCTTCAGAAACCCTAGTTTCTGAGGTATACATGGGTTGTCTGTGTATAGGGTTCGTATACATTGAAGGTATACATGGGTTGTATGAGGATAGGGTGCGTACAGTGGATATAATGGTGAATACTTGTGTTTGAGTTGGTGCCAAGATTTTGACTGATGAGGCAGGTTCCAGATCTGCATTCTATGGCCTCATATCTATCACTGAGACACTGGTATGGTTACATTATTGTATTTATGGATACTATTGTTTGATGTGTTGTGAATTCTTAGGGAATTCTTGGTATGGCTTCTATGATGTGGTTCAGTTTGGTTGATTTGGTTAATGGAGTGAGCAGTACTCTTTTGATTCAGTAGTGACATGATTGTTGTGGTATACTAGTTGTTTATACATGATTGAGATAGCATTCATATTGATTTGTTGTGGAGCATGAACAAGCTATTGG
>SNQJ01S0055140.1:119454-131178 GCA_010110895.2 Picea sitchensis
CCTTCAAGTATCCATTTTCCTCTTGGAGCTACATATTACTATCCCTTTAGTCTTCGAACCTTTCTCTCATCATTGGTTTACCCATCCTCTCTCTCATTCTCTTCTAATTTTTGGTAATTGTGCCATGATCAAGGATTCAATTGTTTTGATACCAATATGATCCATAAATGCAACAATTATAGCCCACATGTCTCACCAACAAAAATCCTCCGCGAAATCCAAATTTGTGCTATGTTATTCCTCAATCCAAGGATTGTACCCAAGGTAAACTGGGTTCTTCAAAGCTCAAGACCAATGCAACAATATACTCATTAAGAGCTCAGCATGTCACTAAAGAGAATTGGTCATGGGTGGGGAGGATTCTTGATATTATGGTAGCTGTGGGAGGTATTAAATCTCCACGTGTAACCCTGACAAGACTAGAATATTCTGAGAAGAAAGAAGAAACCCTAAAGCATTGAACATAACCCTAGAAGACAATTCGGCTAAAGAAAATAATTAATATTGATTTTTTAGCCTTCAGAAAGAGAATTCGGCCCAAACAGCTAAGAAAGAGAAGTATAAATAAAGGATTCCATAGCTCATTTGGACACACACAGCTCGCAACTACATAAATTTAGTGCGCACTGCAGAAATTTAGTAAGTGCACAAGTCTTGAGAGTAGTTGCAGCTGCAGCTACTGCAACTTGTATTTTCTGTTTTACGCTTGGAATTTCTCTTGGTTATGGTTTGGACTTTATGCTTGGTATTCTAGCTCTGGAGAGAGATATGCTACCTTGATTGGCTATTAGGCCTAAGGTTTGCTTCCGGAATTATTCTTTGTCAAGGTTAAGGTGCTTGGGGGTGGCTTTGGCCTATGGTTGGGTGACAATATTGCTATATTGTCTATGGTGAAAAGAGCACATCTATTTTTCTAATAGGTTATGGTCCCACACTATCTTCGGACAGTTTAACTGTTGGAAGATAGATTGGGAGGATTTTCTCAGTTACATTTGCAGTTGTAGTCAATTGTTTTGCTGCAACAACGAAATCCTAACCCTCTTGTTAAGGAACATTAAGTGAAGATATTGACCTAATTTTTGGATAGCCTAGTGTGCCCTAATATAGTGCACCTCCCGGTACACTCAGCAAGCCAAGACATCAAGTTTTATTTTTTGGTCAAAGTCAAAGGTTGACCAATTCAAAGCAGTCATAACTTACTCTATGAAGTCAGAAAACAAGTTAGAAGGGGCTTCTAACTTCAGAGCATGGAATAAAGTGATTGAACTCATCCTTTCCAAGAATAAGGTATTGGATATTGTAAAAGGAAATATCATGGAACCATAGTTTGAAGAAGGAAAAGAGAAGGAACCTCAGAACGTTGCAGTTATGGAGAAGTTCAGGGACAATGACATCAATGTTATGAGTATCATAGTGAACTTTGTAAAATACCACCTGATACCCTACATATCTCATCTTGACTCATCCAAGAAGATGCATGATGCCCTAACTAACCTCTTCTCAGTTAGAAACATTGGACAAGTAATGAGTTTGAAAAATGAGCTCTGTGACATGAAAATGAATGATGATGATAGCATAACATCATACCTTGTAAGAATTTCTCATTTAAGATATCAACTACAAGCTATTGAAGAAATCATTTAAGAAAAGGAACTGGTAAGTATATTACTCAATGGTATTCCCAAAACATGGGATGCATTTGTTGCAAGCATGAACACAAGAAAGGAGTATCCCAAAAGAAATACGATGATCAATCTTTCACAGCATAGTTCAAGAATTTCATAAATAAGAAGGAAGAAACCAACTCAAGAAAAGGATATGTCAAATATACAATGCTTAAACTTTTTAAAACCATTGTCTTGAGTTAAAGAAAAGGAAGGAAACAGAGGAAGCAACAATTGTCGAAGAAAGGGAACCCTCAAAGAAATCCAAGCAGGATAAAACATACTTCTTTTTCAAAATCTAGGTAACAATATTATTCATAGTTATTGTACATACCATGTCTACATAGTTCTTGTACATATCATGCATATCTATTTCTTATAATAAAATATGGTTAGTGAAACAATACCTATGGAAGAATAACAATATAAGGATTGTTATCACAATGACTACAAGTCAAGCAATATACATGAAAAAGATGAAGTATGTTGACAATATTTGGTAACAATTCCTATGGAATCTATTATATAAGTAACAACTACAAGATAAGCCAAAATCAGAATCAAACTTGAAGAGACCCATAAGAAGTCAAAACAGAAATAATTCAGCAATCAAGAGGAAACTAGAAAAAGACTTGTAACACTTTGCATAAAGAAATAAGGATGAAGACAGAAGCGTGGACTCTCTTAGATGGAGGGAGATGATTACATAATTCCAAAATAAGAGCATGCATTCATGCATGAAGCAAGGATTAGGAGGGATATAATCCTAAATGATATGATCCATTAAGGATTATGAATTATCTATCCATGTTCCCATTGAAAATAGCAGCCATGATAAGCAGCACATGTTCAGTTTGACTTTGATGAAGTCTTCTTCGAAAAGAAGCCTTAAAGTATCCTTGGTTGTCCATCTACATCCATGATCCTATGAGGAAAGGAAGAATTTGGAATCTTCAAGGCATGGAATCTATAGAAGACTCCATGGACCCGAGAGCTAAAGAGAAACATGAGGAAGAACATGAAGATTCCAAGAAACAAAGAAAAATCCAGAACAACCAGTGATTATACAGATAATCACAAAGACTACCATCTTGGTTTGAACCCACTAGAATAAATCAAGCAGAATAAATGGAAGTTATGATAAAGAACAATGTATGTAATAAAATGTGAAAAATACTTATGAACGAAAGCATTGCGAGATTTAGAAGTTCTTACAGAAGAAGGGAAAAAGAGTATGACGACAACTCGTTCTAGTAAACCAGATATACCTCATGTAGTATCCATGGATTAGAATTTACATATAAAAGATTATTCTTACCAAATAAAGCAACTTGAGAAAGAAGCTTACACTAGAAAGACACCCATGTATGCAAATATAAGAAGACCTTGTATAGATTCAAACAACTTGATGCAGAGTATCTAATATACAGCAGAAGTGTGGTGAAAACCTTCTATGACAGAAATAGTGTATCAGAATCATTACTCAGAAGTTCGGGATGATGGATTTCTAATCTATGACAAACTCTCATTTACGCAGACCTATCGGCCCTTGGACCGAGATCCGCTCACAGTATCGTTCTCTATCCCTTTGAGCCGGATCGGCTCTTTCGGATTCCCTGTTGGACTCTACTTTCAAATCGATCCACAACTCCTTTTTCACAATTCGCAACTCATGAGTTCGTGAGTTGAAACACCGACTCTTCCTCCTCCAATTCTGCGATACCTGAAACGTCGATATGGGTATGGGTCTTCCTCTATCAGCCCCTTCCTCGTGCATGACCACCAGCTAGGCTAAGAGCTAGCACTTCTCGCCTCTCGCACCTTCGCAAGTTCAAATGTCCAACCTTGGCACCTTCCCTTCATGAACCCCCGAGAGGCGATGTTGACTTTTCTCCTCATGTTCTCGTTATTCGCGACTTCTCGATTCGAAGGGTCGAGCTCACGTACTCTTATCTCCCGAATCCCCGAGACATGAGAGGTCAATGGGTGTTGACTCCCTTCTCCTGGCGATGCGTATCTACTTGTCTATTTCCCAGGCCCACCTTGTGGTTCTGCCACGTGTCCACCCTTGTGCCTCGGCTCTCGGCACTTCACGACTTGTGAAGTCGAAAACAACTCCTTTCAACCTCCGAACCCCTAAACGTGTGATAGGAAATGGGGTTCTTGATCCAACGGTCCTCCCATTCTCTGGATCCAATGGTTATCCTCGCTCCTCGCGATTTCGCGACTTCGCGACTTGGAGCACCCAACTCCTGGGCTCTCACCTGGCGAACCTCCGAGTTTGCAAGATCCCTCGATCTCTACCACCTGTCCTTCTCAGGTGGACGGTCCCAATCTTCTCGTTACTTCGTCGCTCGCAAAGTCAAGAGACTTCCTCCTCTGACCTCTGATGTCTGAATCCCCGATAGAGAGGATCTCGTGACACATGTCCTTCTTCCAGGGAATGGCTCAGATTCCTTCACTATTTTGGGACTTCGCCTTTCATGATTTTGTGAATCTCGCTTCAAGGCTTACGGTTCTCCAACTCACGAAACCCCAAAATGGTCAACAAAGGGTTGACCTTCGTGTCGACAAGTACGCCACCTGCCCACTCTGTGCTGTCGGATTCTTCTACACCGTAACCTTCTTGCCCCTCTACAAGATCTGATGGCTTCCGGGACTTCGTGAATTCTCCACGGAGAATTCTGAACATCAAATTTCTCCTTGACGATTTCTGTGAAATGAACAAAGTGTTCCCTTACGAAACTTGTCCTCCTGCAAAACAACTTCGCTGCACCTCCTTCTGACAATTCAAGGCACTAACTCTTCTAATATTTTACCACAACTTAGAGTCTTCAAAAAGACTCTTGCACACACTCCTTGTGGAAATTCTTCAAATAATTTCGAGTATTTTAATTCTTCTACTCTACGCACTCGCTGCGACAGCGGTCTTTCAACAGTTCACTCAGGTTGTAACTATGAGACTTCACTCGGCCTAGGCACTCCTTGCATAGCTCCTATGTTCAACTTGCACTTCTGCAAGAATGAGAACAAGGTTATCTCTCCTGAGCTTGCAGAGATGAACTATGACTTCTGTCAATGCACACCTTGCGAACAATTTCACTGCACTCCTTGCAGGAAAACTCTTGTTCAGACAGAGAAACAATTGAAACCCATTCTTTACTCTCCCTCTCTTCATATTTCAGACATTAAACATGAAATCATACATTCACGCATCAAATCAAATGCATAACAGAGAGTAAACAAGCATATATCAATCAACATGTACAAACATAGAAAGTAATTGAACACCATGAGTCTGAACTAAAGATCTTTGTATTAATCTAAAACTTTTGTACATGGGGTTAACTCTACACAACTCTCTGCTTCTGCTCTCCTATGCTCTCTTGATTGATTATGCTGCTAATGTTACAATGATACAAGTGAGGGTGTCTATATCTGTTTTCCCTCCGGCTCCTAAAACTATCTAATCTAAGAATTCAAAGATACCTACTTACATTAACTAGCATAAATGCCTCTTAGTCCTTCAGACGAGAGCGAGACGCTCAAGGTCTGATTACAATCTACAAGTATACCTTTTCTTAATTGTTTCATTTACATTTGGCGTATCAAACTTCAAAACTTTCAAACAATTCATCATGTGCCAAAATGTGTTGGCGCTTTCCCCACACTTGCTTGTTGTTGTCGATGCTCTTGCATCATACTCCCTCGCTTGAAAATTTTCATGGGCTCTTGTCCATGAGCTCTCGCACAGTCTGCCCATGCTTCTAGATCTCTGCTTCATTCTCCCAGCTGGTATCTTCAACTGGATGTCCCTTCCACTTGACCAAGTATTCAAAATCTTCTCTTCTTCTGGTCCTTTTGCTAACTCTTTTGTCCAGTATGCTTTCCATCTGTGGCTTCTCTGCAACTGGCATTTGTTTAGTCCACTGAACCTCTGGTTGTTCATCTCCTATTCCTGCTTCTTCATATTTATATGGGTACAAATCTGAGACATTGAATATCGGAGAAATTCCAATCCCATCAGGTAATTCAATCTCATAAGCATTTGCCCCAAATTTCTTCAAGACCTTACATGGTCTGATCTTCTTCATCTTCAGTTTGTTATATGTCCCCTTCGAGAACCTTTCCTTTCTCAGATGTGCCAGAATCAAATCACCAACCTCAAATCGAAGTTGTCTCCTGTGTTGATCTGCTCTGCGTTTATACTCTTGGCTCGAGTTCTGCAATCGCTCCTTCACCTAGTGGTGAAGTTCCTTCATTGCTTCGGAAAAATCTTCTGCACTATCACTTCTTATGTCATCCCATTCTGAATCCCTCAATTCATATACTCCTCTTGGTTGTGTCCAATAAACAATTTGGAATGGACTTTGCCCTGTGCTTCTGTTGATTGAATCATTATAAGCAAATTCCGCCTGTGGTAGAATATTGTCCCACTGACTATGGTGTTCTGTCACCAAGCTCCTCAGCAAGTCTCCCAAACTTTTGTTCACAACTTCTGTCTGTCCATCCGTCTGAGGATGATAAGCTGAACTAAATGAAAAGTTTGTTCCCAGCTTTTTCCATAAGGTTCTCTAGAAGTGTCCCACGAACTTGGTGTCTTGATCCAAAACTATGCTCCTTGGTAAGTCGTGAAGTCGAATGACTTCTTTGAAAAACAGATTTACAATGTGAGTTGTGTCACTGGTTTTCTGACACGGTATGAAGTGTGCCATATTAGAAAATCAGTCCACCACTACAAAGATTGAGTCAAACCCTCTTTGTGTTCTCGGCAGCCCCAATATGAAGTCCATGCTGACTGCATCCCACGGCCTCTCAGGTATGGGTAACGGTTGATAAAAGCCTGCATTCTGCTTCTTTCCTTTTGAATGCTGACAAATTCTACATCTATCCATGAATCTTTTGACATATGCTCTCATTCCTGGCCAAAAATATGACTCATTTAACTTTGAGAACGTCTTGTCATGACCGAAATGTCCAGCCAATCCTCCATTGTGTTTCTCCTTCAGCAAATTCTCCCTCATGGAGCATTTTGGAATACAAAGTTGATTACCCTTAAACAGTAATCCTTCCTGGATCATGTATTMTGTCCATTGGCTTCTATCCCTGAGAATTGGATTCTCAGCTACTTCATACGCCTCTTTAAAATTTGGATCATCTCTGTACATGTCCCTAAGGTCATCAAAACCCAGTGTTTTGACTCTAAACTCCTGCAACAGCAAACATTTCCTGCTCAAAGCATCAACAACTTTGTTAGCAGTTCCAGAAATATGCTTGATTACAAAAGTAAAGTTCTACATGTATTCAACCCATTTTGCATGTCTTTGATTCAACTTCTCATGTTGAGTCACAAATTGCAAAGCATGATTGTCACTGTATAAGACAAACTCCTTCTGGATTAAGTAATGTCTCCATTTCTTCAATGCCTGAATAATACCATAGAACTCCTTGTCATACATGGAGTATTTCACTTTCGCTTCATTCAGCTTCTCGCTGAAGTATGCTATCGGCCTGTCTTCTTGGCTCAAGCCTGCCCCTATTGCAAATCCACTTGCATCACATTTTACTTGAAATGTCTTTTTGAAATCCGACAACACCAAAATTGGTTGTTCCGTGATTTTGCTTTTCAACAAATTAAAACATTTCTCAGCCTCTTCTATCCAGTGAAAAGACTTGTGTCTCTTCTTCACTGTGTCCATCATCGGTGCACTAATTCCACTGAAATTCCTGATGAAATTCTAGTAGAAACTAGCCAATCCATGAAAACTTCTTACCTCAAATATACTCTTTGGTGATGGCCAATTCTTAATTACCTCCACCTTATCTTGATCCATCCTCAACTTATCGGCAGAAATAACAAACCCCAAATAAATGAGCTTTGTCTTCATGAATGATGATTTCTTCATGTTTATCAGCAACTTCTCTTGTTGTAGCCTCTTCATCACTGTAGCCAAATGTTTTAGATGCTCTGCCTCTATTTTACTGAAAATCAGCATGTCATCCAGATACACAATGACAAATTTTTCGATGAACTCCTTCAGGACTTCATTCATCAACCTCATGAAAGTACTTGGCACGTTTGTTAGACCAAATGGCATAACAAGCCATTCATACAACCCTTCATTGGTTTTGAATGTTGTCTTACATTCGTCTCCTTCCCTCATACGAATCTGATGATATCCGCTTTTCAAATCAATTTTTGAAAAAAAATTGGCCCCACTCAAACAATCCATCAGATCATCCATTCTTGGCAATGGAAATTTGTACCTGATGGTTATCTTGTTGATTGATATTGAGTCAGTACACATCTCTAGCCTCCATCTTTCTTCGGACTAAGCACTTTCGGAACAGCACATGGACTCAAGCTTTCTCTAACCAACCCTTTGTCCATTAAGTCCTGGACCTGTCTTTTGACTTCTTCATTCTCCTGCGGCGTCAATATATGCGTTTCTTTGTTTGGTAAACTAGCTCCAGGTATGAGACCAATATGATGACTCACACTTCTGATCGGTGGCAACAAACGAGGTAGTTCATCCACTACTATGTCAGCAAACTCTTCCACCAGTTTCTGAACCTCTTCCTGTAAATCATCTACCCTTGTACTAGTTAAAACAATTTTAGGCTTCCTAACCACAATGAATTGTGGTTCCTCCTTCTTCTTGACCTCTGTAAGGAGTTCCTTCCCACTCATGAGAAGTACAGTGTTGCTTACTTCAGGTTTCACCTTCTTATCTTTGATTGGAAGCAACATGTGAGTTCTACCATTCTTCTCTAGGGTGTATGTGTTCTTCCTCCCATCATGAATCACATTTCTGTCATATTGCCACAGTCTACCCAGCAATATATGACAAACATCCATGGGAATAACATCATAGAGTATTTCATCTTTATACCCTCCTATTTTAAATTCAACTAAACATTGTTTAGTGACATTTACCTGATGTCCTTTTTGTAGCCACAAAACTCTGTATGGGCTTGGATGTTCAATAGTCTCCAGCTCCAGCTTTTCTACCATCTTTGTAGAAACGAGATTATCTATGCTACCACTATCCACGATGACTTTGCATACCCTGTCTTTGGTCTTGCAAGCGGTCCGAAAAATTATATTCCTTTGGACCGAACTCTCCACCTCCTTCTCTGGTGTTAAGAGAACTTTTCACATCATCAGTGATCTTCTACCTTCAGCATCCTCTGCCTCAACATTCCGCCTCTGTGCTTTGGCAATGTGAGTCTCACCACCTTCTTTCTTTTTATCTGGACATTCATAAGATTTGTGTCCATTCTTTCCACATGTGAAGCATTTCACCACTCCACCTCTTCCTCTTCCTCTACCTCTGGTACGAGGAAAAATGTTTCCATCAGCGTACTAACCTCTCTGTTCGGTATGCTGCCCTCTTTGTGAGCTTCCACCTCTCTCAGTCTGAGTTTGAGGTTTCTTCCACTCTTCCTTGGGTTTCTTATTTCTATCCTGAGCAACTGATTTGCCTCTGGCTTGACTTCTGCCTCGACCTCTTTGACCTTGTTTTCGGCTCAGTTTCTCTTCAACTTTTAGAGCCATCTGATAAGCATCTTCCACCATTCGGATGGTCATCATGCTCATCTCATCCTGAATGTCATATATTAGACCATTCATATATCTAACAACTTTTTCATCATCACTTTCCCGATGACCTTCCCTAATGTTTAGTCTATAGAATTCTTCAGTGTACTCCTTCACTATCATCAGCTTCTGTCTCAAATTTTGCATTCTCCGAAACAGAGTAATTTGGTAATCCCTGGGAATGAATTTTGCCTTCATCTTTGCGATCATCCTATCCCAACTCTTGATCTTTTGCTTGCCTTTGCAGCATCTGTCAACTTGTAGTTCATCCCACCACAATGTTGCATGTCCTTTCAATCTTGTGACAGCATGTTTGACCTTTTTTTCTTCCTCGACATATTCATAGTCAAAAAATGCATCCAGAGCTCTAATCCAGTCTAGAAGCTCTTTAGCATCCAGGTTTCCTTCATATTCTGGAATATCCATTTTTTCCCTACACCCATTCTTGCAACAGCCCTAATCAGGCGTTCATTTGTTGCATCTTATGCTGTGACTTCTTCTCCTTCATGTCCAGCTTCATTTTCACTTTCGGAATCACTGACATCTCCGACACCAGTTGTGCGCCTCTGTGCTGTCTCCATGTCCACGAGTCTGGCACATATGTCATGCATCTCTCTTTCCATGGTTGTATTTGGCACCTGCCTACCCCTTCCTCTTGGCATTTCCCTCTCCTCTGGTGGATTGGGTGTTTGTCTGTCTCGTCTTCTCGGCGGCATGGCTGAGATTTTCCTTCTCGCTTCCCCTATCTGAAGTATACAAACAGAGTCAAGCTCTGATACCATATTGACGCAGACCTATCGGCTCTCGGACCGAGATCCACTCACAGGATCGTTCTCTATCCCTTCGAGCTGGATCGTCTCTTTCGGATTCCCTATTGGAATCTACTTTCAAATCGATCCACAGGTCCTTTTTCGCAATTCACAACTCGTGAGTTCATGAGTTGAAACTTTGACTCTTCCTCCTCCAATTCTGCGATACCCGAAATGTCGATACGGCTATGGCTCTTCCTCTGTCAGCACCTTCCTCACACGTGACCACCAGCTAGGCTAAGCGCTAGCACTTCTCGCCTCTCGCACCTTCGCAAGTTCGAATGTCCAACCTTGGCACCTTCCCTTCACGAACCCCCGAGAGGCGATGTTGACTTTTCTCCTCGTGTTCTCGTTACTCGTGACTTCATGAATCGAAGGGTCGAGCTCACGTACTCTTATCTCCCGAATCCCCGAGACACGAGAGGTCAACGGGTGTTGACTCCCTTCTCCTGGCGACGCGTATCTGCCTGTCTATTTCTTGGGCCCACCTTGTGGTTCTGCCACATGTCCACCCTTGTGCCTCGGCTCTCGGCACTTCATGACTTGTGAAGTCGAAAATGACTCCTTTCAACCTCCGAACCCTTTAATGCGCAATAGGCAATGGGGTTCCTGATCCAACAGTCCTCCCGTACTCTGGATCCAATGGTTATCCTCACTCCTCGCGATTTCGCGACTTGGAGCACCCAACTCCTGGGCTCTCACCTGGCGAACCTCTGAGTTCACGGCATCCCTCGATCTCTGCCACCTGTCCTCCTCAGATGGACGGTCCCGATATTCTCGTGACTTCGCCACTCGCGAAGTCAAGAGACTTCCTCCTCTGACCTCCAATGTCTAAATCCCCAATAGAGAGGATCTCATGACACGTGTCCTTCTTCCAGCGAATGGCTTAGATTCCTTCACTATTTCGAGACTTCGCCTTTCACGATTTCACAAATTTCGCTTCAATGCTTTCAGTTCTCCAACTCACGAAACCTCAAAATGGTCAACAAAAGGTTGACCTTTGTGTCGACAAGTACGCCATCTGTCCACTCTGTGCTGTCGGATTCTTCTACACTGTAACCTTCTTGCTCCTCTACAATATCTGACGGCTTCCAGGACTTCGTGAATTCTCCATGGAGAATTCCGACCGTCAAATTTCTCCTTGACAATTCCTGCGAAATGAACAAAGTGTTCCCTTACGGAACTTGTCCTCTTGCAAAAAAACTTCGTTGCACCTCCTTCCGACAATTCAAGGAACTAACTCTTCTGAGCTTTTACCACAACTTAGAGTCTTCAAAAAGACTCCTGCATGCACTCCTTGCGGAAATTCTTCAAATACTTCTGAGTATTTGAATTCTTCGACTATGTGCACTCTCTGCAACAGCGGTCTTTCAACAGTTCACTCAGGTTGTAACTCTGAGACTTCGCTCAGCCTACGCACTCCTTGCACATCTCATGTGCTCAACTTGCACTTCTGCGAGAATGAGAACAAGGTTATCTCTCCTGACCTTGCAGAGACGAACTCTGACTTCTGTCAACGCACACCTTGCAGACAATTTCACTGCACTCCTTGCAGGAAAACTCTTGCTCAGACAGAGAAACAATTGAAACTCATTCTTTACTCTCCCTCTCTTCAGATTTCAGACATTAAATATGAAATCATACATTCACG
>SNQJ01S0055140.1:131188-164543 GCA_010110895.2 Picea sitchensis
TTCATCTTTATACCCTCCTATTTTAAATTCAACTAAACATTGTTTAGTGACATTTACCTGATGTCCTTTTTGTAGCCACAAAACTCTGTATGGGCTTGGATGTTCAATAGTCTCCAGCTCCAGCTTTTCTACCATCTTTGTAGAAACGAGATTATCTATGCTACCACTATCCACGATGACTTTGCATACCCTGTCTTTGGTCTTGCAAGCGGTCCGAAAAATTATATTCCTTTGGACCGAACTCTCCACCTCCTTCTCTGGTGTTAAGAGAACTTTTCACATCATCAGTGATCTTCTACCTTCAGCATCCTCTGCCTCAACATTCCGCCTCTGTGCTTTGGCAATGTGAGTCTCACCACCTTCTTTCTTTTTATCTGGACATTCATAAGATTTGTGTCCATTCTTTCCACATGTGAAGCATTTCACCACTCCACCTCTTCCTCTTCCTCTACCTCTGGTACGAGGAAAAATGTTTCCATCAGCGTACTAACCTCTCTGTTCGGTATGCTGCCCTCTTTGTGAGCTTCCACCTCTCTCAGTCTGAGTTTGAGGTTTCTTCCACTCTTCCTTGGGTTTCTTATTTCTATCCTGAGCAACTGATTTGCCTCTGGCTTGACTTCTGCCTCGACCTCTTTGACCTTGTTTTCGGCTCAGTTTCTCTTCAACTTTTAGAGCCATCTGATAAGCATCTTCCACCATTCGGATGGTCATCATGCTCATCTCATCCTGAATGTCATATATTAGACCATTCATATATCTAACAACTTTTTCATCATCACTTTCCCGATGACCTTCCCTAATGTTTAGTCTATAGAATTCTTCAGTGTACTCCTTCACTATCATCAGCTTCTGTCTCAAATTTTGCATTCTCCGAAACAGAGTAATTTGGTAATCCCTGGGAATGAATTTTGCCTTCATCTTTGCGATCATCCTATCCCAACTCTTGATCTTTTGCTTGCCTTTGCAGCATCTGTCAACTTGTAGTTCATCCCACCACAATGTTGCATGTCCTTTCAATCTTGTGACAGCATGTTTGACCTTTTTTTCTTCCTCGACATATTCATAGTCAAAAAATGCATCCAGAGCTCTAATCCAGTCTAGAAGCTCTTTAGCATCCAGGTTTCCTTCATATTCTGGAATATCCATTTTTTCCCTACACCCATTCTTGCAACAGCCCTAATCAGGCGTTCATTTGTTGCATCTTATGCTGTGACTTCTTCTCCTTCATGTCCAGCTTCATTTTCACTTTCGGAATCACTGACATCTCCGACACCAGTTGTGCGCCTCTGTGCTGTCTCCATGTCCACGAGTCTGGCACATATGTCATGCATCTCTCTTTCCATGGTTGTATTTGGCACCTGCCTACCCCTTCCTCTTGGCATTTCCCTCTCCTCTGGTGGATTGGGTGTTTGTCTGTCTCGTCTTCTCGGCGGCATGGCTGAGATTTTCCTTCTCGCTTCCCCTATCTGAAGTATACAAACAGAGTCAAGCTCTGATACCATATTGACGCAGACCTATCGGCTCTCGGACCGAGATCCACTCACAGGATCGTTCTCTATCCCTTCGAGCTGGATCGTCTCTTTCGGATTCCCTATTGGAATCTACTTTCAAATCGATCCACAGGTCCTTTTTCGCAATTCACAACTCGTGAGTTCATGAGTTGAAACTTTGACTCTTCCTCCTCCAATTCTGCGATACCCGAAATGTCGATACGGCTATGGCTCTTCCTCTGTCAGCACCTTCCTCACACGTGACCACCAGCTAGGCTAAGCGCTAGCACTTCTCGCCTCTCGCACCTTCGCAAGTTCGAATGTCCAACCTTGGCACCTTCCCTTCACGAACCCCCGAGAGGCGATGTTGACTTTTCTCCTCGTGTTCTCGTTACTCGTGACTTCATGAATCGAAGGGTCGAGCTCACGTACTCTTATCTCCCGAATCCCCGAGACACGAGAGGTCAACGGGTGTTGACTCCCTTCTCCTGGCGACGCGTATCTGCCTGTCTATTTCTTGGGCCCACCTTGTGGTTCTGCCACATGTCCACCCTTGTGCCTCGGCTCTCGGCACTTCATGACTTGTGAAGTCGAAAATGACTCCTTTCAACCTCCGAACCCTTTAATGCGCAATAGGCAATGGGGTTCCTGATCCAACAGTCCTCCCGTACTCTGGATCCAATGGTTATCCTCACTCCTCGCGATTTCGCGACTTGGAGCACCCAACTCCTGGGCTCTCACCTGGCGAACCTCTGAGTTCACGGCATCCCTCGATCTCTGCCACCTGTCCTCCTCAGATGGACGGTCCCGATATTCTCGTGACTTCGCCACTCGCGAAGTCAAGAGACTTCCTCCTCTGACCTCCAATGTCTAAATCCCCAATAGAGAGGATCTCATGACACGTGTCCTTCTTCCAGCGAATGGCTTAGATTCCTTCACTATTTCGAGACTTCGCCTTTCACGATTTCACAAATTTCGCTTCAATGCTTTCAGTTCTCCAACTCACGAAACCTCAAAATGGTCAACAAAAGGTTGACCTTTGTGTCGACAAGTACGCCATCTGTCCACTCTGTGCTGTCGGATTCTTCTACACTGTAACCTTCTTGCTCCTCTACAATATCTGACGGCTTCCAGGACTTCGTGAATTCTCCATGGAGAATTCCGACCGTCAAATTTCTCCTTGACAATTCCTGCGAAATGAACAAAGTGTTCCCTTACGGAACTTGTCCTCTTGCAAAAAAACTTCGTTGCACCTCCTTCCGACAATTCAAGGAACTAACTCTTCTGAGCTTTTACCACAACTTAGAGTCTTCAAAAAGACTCCTGCATGCACTCCTTGCGGAAATTCTTCAAATACTTCTGAGTATTTGAATTCTTCGACTATGTGCACTCTCTGCAACAGCGGTCTTTCAACAGTTCACTCAGGTTGTAACTCTGAGACTTCGCTCAGCCTACGCACTCCTTGCACATCTCATGTGCTCAACTTGCACTTCTGCGAGAATGAGAACAAGGTTATCTCTCCTGACCTTGCAGAGACGAACTCTGACTTCTGTCAACGCACACCTTGCAGACAATTTCACTGCACTCCTTGCAGGAAAACTCTTGCTCAGACAGAGAAACAATTGAAACTCATTCTTTACTCTCCCTCTCTTCAGATTTCAGACATTAAATATGAAATCATACATTCACGCATCAAATCAAATGCATAACAGAGAGTAAACAAGCATATATCAATCATTATGTACAAACACAGAAAGTAATTGAACACCATGAGTCTGAACTAAAGATCTTTGTATTAATCCAGAACTTTTGTACTTGGGGTTAACTCTACACAACTCTCTGCTTCTGCTCTCCTATGCTCTCTTGATTGATTATGCTGCTAATGTTACAATGATACAAGTGAGGGTGTCTATATTCGTTTTCCCTCCGGCTCCTAAAACTATCTAATCTAAGAATTCAAAGCTACCTACGTACATTAACTAGCATAAATGCCTCTTAGTCCTTCAGACGAGAGAGGGATGCTCAAGGTCTGATTACAATCTACAAGTAGACCTTTTCTTAATTGTTTCATTTACATTTGGCGTATCAAACTTCAAAACTTTCAAACAATTCATCATGTGCCAAAATGCGTTGGCACTTTCCCCACACTCGCTTGTTGTTGTCGATGCTCCTGCATCACTCATGATGACAGAAGAAGTGCTACTTCGATATGTTTTAGTTTGATATTTTCCACGATGTCATGAGCCAGAAGGAAATAGAGGTATTAAATTCAACCATGATATATTGTAATGATCAGAGTTATGTGAATACTTTAGAGAAAACCAGTGTTCCATGACATATCAAAGTACATTAATATCAAGCATTTTATTCTCTGTAATAAAGTCCAGAAGAGAGAAGTGATTCTCCAGTATATCTCCACCGATGAGAAGATAGAAGATATTTTTGTAAATCCTATGTCCAAGATGAAAAGTTTGTGTACTTAAGAAACAAGTTGGGGATCATGGAGACAAGTTCCTTATTTAAAAAGGAAGAGATTACCCTCAGGTTAGGAGGGAGCACTGATATGTTATTGATTTATGGATGAGCAGTTCCTTTCCAGTTCAAAAAATGGAAAGGATGAGTAGTTCCTTTCGAGTTCGGAAAGTGGTTTGATATTGTTGATGGACAGGCATTTTCCAGTTCAGAAAATGGTCCAGATCAGACAGTCATTTTCGTAATGAAAATGGTCTGAGAGATTGTTTATGTACCATAGACAGTGATTCCCCTTTTGGACAATTTGGGGTAATGGTATAGGAAAATCATTCTTCTTGGTTGTCACTCTGAGTAGTGGCCAAGTAGAATGATTTTCCTCGTCAGGTAGTCATTCTTTCAAAGTTCATATTTTTTAGCAGTTTCGATGAATGGTTCATTTTGGAGGATGGTGCAGGACAGTCATTTCCAGTAGGAAATGGTATGGACAGTCATTCCCTATGAAAGACTCATTATATATAGGTTGCACTATGATTAGTGCCAGAGGAATGGCCTAGTTAGGTGAATGGTCTAGGTTCAGCAATCAGGGACAGGCTTTCCCTAGGGAAAACTCATTCTCTCCAGGTTGCACTGTGATTAGTGTCATAGGAATGGCCCAGTTAGGTGAATGGTCCAGGATCATAAATCAGGGACAGTTATTCTTCTATGCTTGAGAAGAATAGTCCAGATATCCCATGATTGATGTTTTACCTTCTGAGGTCAGATTCTCTTCCAGATCTCACAGATGTGAGTGGAAGAATGGCCTAGATGACTCAGTTTATATCATGATATTGTTTTATGCAGGTTGATATCAGATGATATGATTGTTGTGGAGACTGTATGTCTATGGACATTAAATGTATGCTATTATGGAACACTTGGTGTGGTTGTGTACCATTGGATAGTAGTTGTGTACTACTATGGAACACTTGTCTTCTATTGAATGGAATTGTTCCTATTTCCATGAAGACTATCAGTAGTGTTGGAAATGATTATCAGCTAGATGGATAGTCAGTGTGTTAGTGGACAGACATTCTCCAGGTGGAAAATGGTCCAGAACATTTATTCTTTTAGGATGTATGTCTGGATTAGAAGAATAGTCCTTGTATCCCACGGTGTGGCTTCCAGTATTTGTGGGAATAGTTGTTCTTCTAGGACATATGTCTGGATTAGAATAATGGTTCTTGTATCTCTCTGTGGAGTGAGTGACTTATTCATCATCATGTATGATTACTCAGATGGAGTATGGGTTTGAGAGATGATACAGTTGATGCTATCAGATGATACTAATAGTGATGTTGGTGCTCATGATTTGATCATGAGATAGCATGTGTGGCTATGATGATGCTATCGATTGAATGGTATGTTTGTGCTCAAGACCATTACCTTTAAATACCTCCCTATCTAGGAGGGAGCGTTGATATTATGGTAGCTACATGGGGTATTAAACCTTCACGTGTAACCCTGACAAGACTAGAATATTTTGGGAAGCAAGAAGAAACCCTAAAGCATTGAACATAACCCTAGAAGACAAGTCGTCTAAAGAAAATAATTAATATTGATTTTTTAGCCTCCAAAAAGAGAAGTCGTCCCGGACAGCTAAGAAAGAGCAGTATAAATACAGGATGTCAAAGATCATTTGAACACACGCGGCTTGCAACTGCAAAAATTTAGTGCGCACTGCAAAAATTTAGTAAGTGTGCAAGTCTAGAGAGTAGCTACAGCTGCAGCTATTGCGACTTGTATTTTTGGTTTTAGGCTTGTACTTTCTCTTGGTTATGGTTTGCAATTTATGCTTGGTACGCTATCTCTGGAGAGTGATATGCTACCTTGATTGGCTATTAGGCCTAGGTTTTGCTTCTGAAATTATTCTCTGTCAAGGTTAAGGTGCTCGGGGGTGGCTTCGGCCTATGGTTGGGTGAAAATATTGTTATATCATCTATGGTGAAACGAGCACACCTATTTTTATAACAAGGATAACATTCCTCCACTCAACATCTTGGGCTACACTCAATTGACAATGGAACGACCTATTAACTATTGTGTCTTGAAATTTATATTGGAAAATGAAATAAACGTAGAGAATAAGTAATATACGAAATCAATTTGGAAGAGAAACCCACCCAAACTTGACAATATTTTGGTATTCTCCACATGAACAGGGGGAAAGGAAATAAAGACAGCTATAAATCATTTGTACGATGTAATTATTTCTGAAAAATTGAAAATATGAAGAATGTCCCTAAGGAAACAAGTTATGCATCCAACAATAAATGCCGACTTTTTGGTCATGTTTATGAAACACAATTAGAATTATTGTTTCCAATTGGAGTTTATTCAAAATCTTATTAGAATTTCCAGCAAAACAATTTGAGATCTTCCTACCAAATTTTGTACCCTATGGTAATCTCACAATATTAATACTAAAAATTTTAGAGTCATGTTGTGAGTGCGATAATAAATTCATTCAATGCAGATGTAATGAGAAGGAGCTATGGTATAAAAGGAATACTACAAAAATCATTTCATACAGTTGAATGGTCATTATTATGGATTCCAGGGTCTTTACTTTCACTTTAATACTATTAATTTCCGTTAATGTGGATCCTACCCTGAGTACCTCGTCCCCATGTCTAAAAGAATGTAATTGACAAAATCTTAATAAAATCATATCTTTCTAACACTTCTTTAGGTTCTACGTTGCTCCCAAAAGTTATGTTGTATTTTAGAGATGCATGGGATTGGGCATAAATGTAAAAGACATATATGTGGAGAATGTATTAATTATTAATGGAGTTGTTGAATACATTATGGTGCAATCATAAAAGAGCAATGATTGTAAGTAGTAATTCCATTGGATTGACAAAAACCAAAATGATAAAACAGATAAATGTATCCATGAATAAGTTCATGTGCACATTTGAAAGGAAAGGACAACTTTGGGAACCTTAAGACTTACAAAAAAAAAAAAAAAAAATCACATAAGCCTGCTCAAAGGATATTTTGGGAACGACACCTCTTGATTGAATTGCTCAACCTATTATGTCCTCTCTTAGAGTAACAAGTTATCCAAACTATCCCCCACTAGCAAACCTAGTTTTCTCTTTGTCCAACCATTCTTGCAAGAAAGAGTAACTAATCTAGCATGATCCTTGGGTAAAATCATTTCGCATTGAGTAATTTAATTGACTGTTAATTATTTATGATATCAAGATCACTTCCTTGCAAAATTTATTTGAGCATACCCTCATTAATTTTATGGCTTGATAATATTACTTGTAGGGTCCTTCAATAAAGTTCGTCTACGGTTGGATAATGATATCCCATGTTGCTTAAAAAAAATCACAAGACAACCAAATGAGCCTTAGGTATTTATGATAACCCTATAATTTAATGCCTTCTTCAAATCAACAACTGCAAGAGGAAGTTTACAAATATTTTTGATATTATTTCAAGGCTTTTATTTAAGACCATTTCTAGAAGCGTTCATGAGAAATTTTGTAGTGGAAATTCTTGATAATGATTAACAAATTCGTCAAAGAATTTTTCCATGTAGACTAATCTTTAGCTCTTAGAAGTAATTTTGTAAAGATCTAGGTCTCCTTAGAGTCTTCTTTTATGGATTTTGAAGAATACTTTGGCTCCTCTCTTGTCCTCCTCTATTTATGTACTCTATTTCTAATTTGGGAAACTTGAGCTTTCCTAACCTCACTCATTCTAAGGGCATGACTATATTGGGAAGAATAGTTTTATAGATAGAGATTGAAGAGCTCATATTCTCACTAAAACACAATCGATTTTATTTTTCTCTTTCTTTCAATTTTTTCAAAATAACTTCTTTTAAACTCAAAGGAATCATTACAACAAGCCTAAAGAAGTTGGGTAACATAAGCATCCCACTCGCAAGAAAGAAATTCCCTTGAGAGAATTGAACCTTCATGAGTGACATAACATGTCATTGTCTTCACATGTAAACCACAACCCCATCAGAAACTCAAGATCAAATTTGTCAATGACCTAAACAATATTCTTGATGACATTTCTACTAATGGTCTCAATAGTCTTCCTCTCAAACTCTTCATCTTCTAAAATATGTAATATATGGATAAATAAAAATGTTATTAAAGAAGGGATTTTATGGAACATGGCATAGTTTTTCTTGCTTCACTCCATGCTCTTGCATCCTTGGTTTAGACACAATATAAACCATGCTAAACCTATCGCATGCACTAACAACCATGTTGTATGAGTTTCCAAAATAGGGGTTAGGAGGCTGGGATGTGTGTGTGTGTGTGTAATAGATGGATAAATAGGAATGTTATTAAAGAAGGGATTATTTGGAACATAGTGCAGTTGTTCCTACTTTGCTCCATGTGGACCCTTGCTTGTGGTGTTGAAAACTATGAAATAGGTTGATTTGGAGTTTTTGCATGTTCTTGATGACTTGAGATATGATTATATATGATTTGCTTAATGGTTATCATAGGATTCTAACAAGTTGGAGTATGAACATTACACAATAATGTTGTTTTTTGTGAGCCCATATCTTTTTTTTGTAGTCTTTCTTTCACCATTCATGCTTTGAGTGAATCTCTTCAGTGAATTGACATCTCTAACATATATAATGGTGCCCCTACCTTTAATTATTCCTAGGAAAACTCCAATATAATTATGAATAATGGATGGAATGAACCCACCAGTAAAAAAAAAAAAAAACGCTCAAGAAACAATAAAATTAAGACATATAAGGTCTCATTCAAGGTACTTGAAACATATTCAAATTAAATATTCATTAAAATGATTTGGATAGCATACCTACCCTTATCACATCCCATCCATTATTATGTTGGTCTCACACCTGCAATGCCAAGTCATTCAACCTCCATAAATATCTATAAAATGAATACAACTCATATCGGTAGCATAGTTTACTCTAAGATGAATTTTTATGATAATGTCAAAACATACCTTGACAGTGCTTCCAAACACCTTATAAACCTTGTTTTTTGGACTAGCCCCTCATCATCCTAGATTCAGACATAGATTTACTCGATTAGAACAAACTAAAAATTTGATAGATATATAACTAAATAGAACTCTTGAATAAGCTCCTCTTGGTTTGAGAATAATTTATTGGAGTTGTCTAATCTTAGAGAAAACCTCCCTCGATCTGAAGGAGCAAGAACGAAGTTAACATTGACTATGTTGTTGCCCCGTTGGATCGAGGGAGGTTCTCTCCAAGATTAAACAACTTCAATAAACTATTCTCTACTTAACAGGGCCAACCACATGAAGGTGGAAGCTCCTACAGCCCTCCCCCCCCTTCACATCACTCTCAATTCCTCAATACCCAATCTATATTATAATATAAAATATGCATTAAAAATATTCAAAATTGATAAAAAGTGATTGTAAAGCTAAGCAAGAAAGCTAAAATAAAATAAGTATAAAGTTGTTTGATTTCCTTTTGCTTTGAACATAAGTACTACAAATTAATAGAATTGGATTTGTTTTATCTCTCTATCCATATTTTACTAACATAACTACAAGAAAGTATGTAATAACTCATTCAAAGGCAATGCAACAAAAAGTATGCAAGAACTCATTCAAAGGCATATGTCATAAACAATTGGTTTTTATAAATGAGGTTTGTCATCCAAAAAATGTTCCAACTATAATATTTATATGTACATCGATCTATCTTATAATAATATTATACATCATCATTTTTTTAGGTTACTTATTGTGTGCTTTCCAATTCTTAAGTAAATCATCAACATCCATGCCTTCATATGTTGGGGGGCTCTTTAGCAATTCATTATGCTTGACTCCTCTCACGTAGAGAACGCCTGGTCATGTACTCACAACGTGAAATCCGTTGTGAGGGGGAATCCCCTACAAAAATAAAAAATATTAAATTTATATGGTCAATTTTTAAATAGCATTGAAGTAGTTCAGTAATATTAAAAAAAAAACTTTTCAATGTAATTATTTACCTGGTGCACTAGTCGACACCGTTGGAATGGTTTTCATCATGTACTCTGCTTCATATGAAAGAGCCTCAAGTACGACATTCTCTTCCATTGAAACCACAAAATTTATAAGGACACAAGGTCATAAATGTACAAGTAAAAAAAATGAGAAGTACAAAATTTATAAGTACGAAATTATTAAGTATATGATTAATATACAACCATATTACCATCGTGGGCCTTAGTTGTAGGAACACCATGGGGTTGCACCCCACTGAAATGGGGATGCTTGGGAGCACCATGTTGTGGCGACGTTACACTATCAATGCACTACTCTTCAGTAAATATAGGCTTGTTGATAGTGTTGCTCCCTTGATTAAAAAAAAGTAACACATTAAATTTATGGATGATATCAAACATGAATGTATTTTATAAGTAATAAAATGTTAATGTGGATTGATTTTTATTTACATTATCCTGCAAACTGCCCCATGTTTTTCCTACGATCGACGACAGCTTGATAGTCGTATCTGTAACCAATCTGGAGGTCTTCATCTGTGGTTTCAGTTTCAAATTCGTCGCCCTGGATTTCATAAGAGTATGTATTTTTAATGTTATTAGTTGCAATTACCTTAAAGTTGGAAGGCGATACAAATAATATTGTTAAAATGTTTGGGTGCCTACAATTCGTGTTTGTAACTTCATGTATCCTCCTTGGCCTAGCTTGTGTTGGCCATGTTTGGAAATCCTTTCTTTTGTTTCCTTCAAAGTGGCAAGCAACCTATCATCAAAAGTTTCAAGTATGTTCTATACCACACTTTTATTTAGATCTAAGGAAAATTAAAGGTATTGAATTCAAAATGTAATTTACCTTGGGGTACCAATTGGTGTTTTTCCTTCTTTTCTCATTTTTTTTTCCTTTGCATCCTTAATGAGTGTCTTCCACTCCCTCTCTGTAATCGTGGGAGGATGATCATACCTAGGGTTCTTTTGCAAGTGAGACCTATACACATCTCGCGTAGATTTTAAATATTGACCAGCTAAGGAGGTGGTGTTTTTTTTATTGAAAGTGTCTACTCCAAAGAGGCCTTCAAGATAATCCATAAATTCTTTTTTAAGGTTAGAATTTTGGGAATTCCACCTCGTGCATATGGTTAGCCCAAAAATCAACAACGTCTTGGTCTACACGTTCCTATAAAAATAGTCATTTCCTACACGCAAAAAGATATGATCATTAACTTAAAAATTATAATATAGATGTTCTATGTTTAACATAAACAACATGACACAGTTAAATATTAAAAACTACCTAGGAGTCTTATTTTCTATAGCGGAAGTCCTTTCTCGTTGACCATAAATGTGCAAGGAAGGGTCCTCGTGCTAGTAACACGTCTCACTTGAGGAAATGCAATCATATAATCCACATCATCAGACTCATCGATGTCACCACCTCCAGAGCCTAACTATGTGGTTTCCTGGGGGTGTGTGTCATGGCTCCCATCTAAAGGTGTGGAAGTTGGAGAACTAAATAGCATGGCACATATATGAGATCCCACATCAAGAATATGTGGCATCTATGCAGTCCCACTACTACCAACACCGGGTTGAACAAGCTCCAAATAACTCTATATAATAAAGAAAATGTTTTTTCGTTTAGATAATGTAAAATTTAAAAAAAAAAAATTCATAATTGAACTTATGACACACAAAAAAAAAATCACTTTAAATTATGGTTATTACCTTATATGTCCTAAGTTGTGTCATAATCAGTTTTATCCTTTGTTTGACTTTGGGAGTTTGATCTTCAAGGTCTAAAAAGAGAGCAA
The DNA here is from genome assembly GCA_010110895.2 of Picea sitchensis. Taxonomy (NCBI): domain Eukaryota; kingdom Viridiplantae; phylum Streptophyta; class Pinopsida; order Pinales; family Pinaceae; genus Picea; species Picea sitchensis. Next base: position 142,985 of record SNQJ01S0055140.1, read on the forward strand.
GTTCATTGTTTGCTTTAATGATATTTTTATGTATCATTACCATCGAGTTGGGGGATGAATACAACTCCTCCTCACCGATCGAATCATGAGAATCATGGCTCGTAGACGACATATTTAAACAAAATAAATGTTTTTTTTTTTGTATATTATATAATTCACACACACACACACATATATAATATCAAACCTCAATATATTTAATATAATTAATATATAACCTTATAAGTACATTCGACTCAAAATTGATATGGACAAGGGGAATCCAACCATTTAATTAAAACAAAGCATTGTGATGGTCCCTGTGGATGTTGACGTAATGTGATTTATGCCCAGTGCTCTGCATGTCAAAGTGAATAATTTCAACCAAGCATGGGTAAATGGCAGGAGCAACTATGACTCTCTTAAGGTAGCCAAATGCCTCATCATATAATTAGTGATGTGCATGAATAGATTAACGAGATTCCCACTATCCCTATATACTATCTAGAGAAACCACAACCAAGGGAATGAGCTTGCCAGAATTAGTGGGGAAAGAAGACCCTATTGAGATTGACTCTAGTCCGACTTTGTGAAATTACTTGAGATGTGTAGAATAAGTGGGAGTCATTTTCGGCGCAAGTGAAATACCACTACTTTTAACATTATTTTACTTATTTTGTGGGGCGGAGACGGGGCCTTGCACTTGTTTTTTTTCATAAGACATGTTTCAGTGAGTCGACATGGGAGGAATACATTGTCAGGTGGGGAGTTTGGTTGGGGCGTCACATCTGTTAAAAGACAACGCAGGTGTCCTAAGATGAGCTCAACAAAAACAGAAATCTTTTGTGGAATAAAAGGGTAAAATCTCATTTGATTTTCCACCAACCTCTTGATACTTATAATTCATTTATGGATATGAATTAATACATTAATTAGATGTTTGCATGCATCAACATAGTTAATTTAAAATATTAATTGCTTGAGTAAGATTAATTGTCCAATGGCGCATCTGGAGGAATGGTTCATGCAACCACATGTGATGATAGGCTAATAGGACTAGAGATGTCTGGAGGGAGTATAAATACTTAATTAATGTTAATCACACTCACCAATGACTAATGACCAACTTTTGACATGAAAGGAAGTTATTGTGTTTAATATGAACCTTTCATTTATGAGGACAACGAAGAATATTCCATTTCTATTAAATCATGTCCATAGAAAGAAGATGCACCATTAATATAGAAATGTTTAATACTATTTGATTTGTATAATTTTAAATAGTAAAGAAGGGTAAATGTCAAACAATTTTATTTTTTTTCAATTTATTGTTATTAGAATGTCTAGACAATCTTGATTGAAATTGTAATTTTGGATTTGTTGAAATTGTAATTTTAGGTTAGAGGCATTTCTTCAATGTGGTTGTATCCTTAGAAAATGGTCATTGCACTAATATTGGTTTGCATAAGTCAATGGTTTGATTAATTGATTCCCAATCAACATCATGATGCAGATGGAATAGAGCAAGTAGTAAGGAAACACATAATTATTCATATTCTCCCCACCACCTACCTTTGAATCATATTTCCATAGTAGTGGTTTATACAGTCATCGTAGTTTTCAATTGCACATTTCCTTAGTTCTCAATTGCACATTTACTCAAAGTGTTTTTGTTGATGGAAATGGTTGAGAGCTCATTCTTCACGCACTTGATGGAAATGAGTTTAGGAAACCAAAGAGGATCATTGTTTTTAAGGATGAAGAAAGTTCCTACAATCCCTATGTTTTTAGCCAACATCCCCCTATAATTATTTATGTTATGGTTCCTCATTGTAAATTGGTGACGTGAGTCCTCATAGACTGAGAGAGTGGGTGGCTTGAGTCCTCATAGTATTGCAAGGCCATGCAATGACGTCGATAAAAAAGTACTTGATAAATTAGACAAGCTTCATCAGTTATTTCTTGTTATTGTTTTTTTCTCTCATCTGAGTACTTTTTTTCTCCATAAATAATATTAGTATGAAATCATTATTCAAATATGAAATATCATCTGGAACCTTCTTCTTGCCACCAAAATCATGGGCCCAATTGGCATGATGTTGGTTTTGAATGACAAAGACGATGAGTATAAATAGCACTACTATGACGATGGGTATGTTGGGAGTTCCATGCATGACATTAATTCGAGAAAGTTCAAATGAAATGAGGACGAGATCAGATATATAGAGTGGGTGTGAGACATCTTTGAGTCTAGAAACCCTTCCATATAGTCAAGGCATTTGAATAGTCTATCCATGTCAAATTTCAGTGTATACAGAAATAGTTTAAAAAAATTTCAACGTTGGTCCATTCACAGGTCATTGTTGCCCATGTCTATTCCTAGTACAATGTCTTTTAGATGTTTTGTTTAAAATTCGTTCGAGACGCATGTGCCTACATCTACTATTGCAAGGGCATGCAATAACATCGATAAAGAAGTACTTGATAAATTGCACAATCTTCATCAATTATTTCTTGTCTTTGTTTTTTGCTCACATCTAAGTACTTTTTTGCTCCATAAAGAATATAAGTATGAAATCATTATTTAAATACAAATTCTCATCTAGAACCTTCTTCTTTCCACCAAAATCATGGGCCTAAATGGCATGATATCGGTTTTGAACGACACAGATGATGAATATAAAGATCACGACCATGACGATGGGTATGTTGGGAGTTCCATGTATGACATTAATCTGAGAAAGTTCAAACGAAACAAGGACAAGATCGGATATATAGAGTGGGTATGTGACTCTTCTTTGAGTTTGGAAACCCTTTCATATCATCAAGGCATGTGAACAGTCCATCCATATCAAATTTCAGTGCATACAGAAACAGTTTGAAAAAATTTCAACGTTGGCCCCATTCACAGGTCACTGTTTCCCATGTCTAGTCCCAGTAAAATGTATTTTAGTTGTTTCTTTTAAAATTCATTTGAGACGCATGTGCCTACATCTAGTACTACAAGGGCATGCAATAATGTCGATAAATAAGTACTTGATAAATTGCATAAGCTCCATCAGTTATTTCTTGTCTTTGTTTTTTTCTCTCATCTAAGTAAATTTTCACTCCATAAAGAATATTAGTATCATTTATGATGATGGTATAAAGATGAATGAAATTCTCTTGGTTTTGAGAATAATTTATTTTCTAATGAACAAGACCAACCACATGAAGGTGGAAGTTCATATGGCCCCTCCTCTCCCCCTTACATCACTCTCAATTCCCCAATACCAAATCTACAAAATACAAAATAATCGAGAGCAACATATTAATCATGCATAGAAACTACCAAAACAAAAATTAATTAAGGTAAATGAAATTATGATTTTGTAATTGATAATTTTAGTTTAGCACGTACGGTATGGCCACTATTTACAGGTTTTACATAACAAGCATGTAACATAGAATATAAAAAAAATGGCATAAAACTTAAAAACATGTAATTAACCCACATAAGTAAATTATTTAAAGAGAATATCTCATACAAATTAAAATATATAGTTATGTACCTCATCCAACTCAACATTTGTATCATCCTTCTTCGGTATCTTCTTGATCTTCGTCCAACTCGAAATTTGTATCATCATTTGGTTCAGAAACAATGTTGAAAGGATTGATGATATCACCATCGTCTTCAATGTCATTTTCGAGCATATCTTCATTGACATCATCATCAAGAATTGCATTGTCTCATACCCCTGGTTCATCTTCTACGTATTATGCGTCTATCGACCAATCTTCCTGCTATGTCTATGGCACATCATCTTTTTCTTCAATATCATCTTCTTCCTCTATAGTATACTTTACTAGCCTTCCTCTTGGATCATATCTAACAAAAAATTACCAATCCCTCTCGCCTGAAACCTTTGAGTAAAAGACCTGTTCACATTGGCTTGGGAAAACATAGCGATCATGTCCTCTTTCAAACATCGTTGTTTTGATAATCTAAAATACATTGGCATGTTGAATAACATTTCTTTCTTCATCGCGTTCATACATTTGTAACCTATACCATTTGATGTCGAATTGAACTAATTTGAAGGAATTAAAGTCACACTGAAGTATATCATCCAAATACCCCTGATATATATTTTCATATTCTTGGAGATGTTTGTCACTCTTAGAGGAAAGATTAGTGACCTGAAATACTGCAGTTATCCCACTATCAGAAGTTTTCCTGGTTTCATCCAATTGTTTGATGCGAAATTTACAGTCATTTCACCACATAGCCTTGTGGTGTTTCAACTACAATATGTCAGACATGTAAAATATGTATTTCCAATTAATAAACATATTTATATAACTTGGAAAGTATCTGAAAAAAACACACCTCCAGTCACATTAATATAATATAGATTAACTAAATAAAATGAGTGAATTTTCTTCCTTGTCCATCTTTCTAACCATATGCTAAATCAATTTCTCTTTGCGTAACATTAGCATCTCCATTACGACGAGATTCTTTAACCAATTCATAAAATTGTTTCCACAATAACCTACCGCCATGATGTTTACATATTTCAATCCATACCTTCATCCAGTCAAGATTGTTTGCAATGTATAAATGTAGGGCATTCCAATCTTGAGCAACTGAATCAAAAAATCATATTTCACCAATATTAAATATTAGTTAAAACCATGGTAAATATTAATAATTGATGAAAGAATAAATAATAAATGAGTATAATCATATATTTAAAAAAATGAAAATTTATATGTATTCTAAATCTCCACACTTTAATTACCTCTCACTTTATTCATTCTACCTTTCCTCAAAGGTGCTCCCCTTCAAAAAAATTTATGGAGCTCACATCTCAAATGTGATCCACTGCATGAATAGTTGGCACTGTTAATTTAGGAAGATATTGACTAATATACACCATGGATTGATATACCATATATCCCTCCACCATAGAACCCTCAGGACGTTCTTTTTGTCTAACCAAAGCCTTCAATGATTTCAAGTGTCTCTCCACCATTCACATTGACCTTGTGTGTATAGGTCCACACATTTCAATCTCCTCAACTTGGTGTATGAGGTAGTGTTCTTGTGCATTGAAAAATGTTGGAGGTAGATACTTTTTCATTTCACACATTAGCAGAGGAATTTCTCTCTTCCAATACTTTATATCATCTTAATGGGTTTATTTTAATGACAACCATCTACAGATCATGACACAAGAAAATAACATGTTTCAAAAAAACATAATATATATTACATTACAAGTTAAAACATATGTCATTAAGTACAACAACAAATTGAAAAACCATTTTGCATATAAATCACAACGACTTGCCTCATATATTTTCCAAGATCATATATAACTTGTTTAACATTGTTTTCAATGTCATTTGGGAGAGATAGAGGTAAAACATACTGTAACAATAAAAATGAGTCATTATTTGTTTCTAAATTAGACCCAAAAAAAAATTGTAAAATGTATACCAAAATTATTACCTTAATGAAAGTATGTCAATCATGTATTTTTACCCCACCAAATTCATCTTTCTTCGTTAAGATATTATTTATGTTTGAAGAAAAGTCTGTGGAAAATTTAATTCTTTGAATGACCTCTTTTACATCATTGCTTTGTTGTTCTATTAATAACCATGGAAGGTTATTTCGATCTCCATCGTTATTTGATCGGATCACACTTTGCCTTACATGATTGGCTTCATGAATGTCAGTACAAATTTTGAAATTTTTTTATTTATCTCTCCTACCATCTATGATTCGCCATAATGTTTCTGTCACATTCTTCTCGATATACATTGTATCAAACAAATGAGTTATTTTTAGCTCTTCATAGTAGGTAAACCTCATGAATTGAGTGTGATAACATTTCATTCCTCATGGAAGCCCATTATTAATACCTTCACGATGATGGACTTGATGAAGCATAAAAGAAATCACAACAATAATTATCAAATACGGTAAAATAAATTCAATAATTAAAATAAAATTCAAAACATAAATTTGAGGGATGCTAATGAATTGTGGGAACAACGTCCATGATTGCTAAGCCTGACCACACATAGAGAGAATCATAAGATTGTATAATAAATTAATCATAACATGAAGTACATCCAATGAAAATTTAGATTTGAATAATTTGTGAAGATCACTTATGAATATTCCCCCTATATGAATGACTGAGACAATTCAAGCATGACCCACAAAAAATGTATAATCATATTTTTCGTTCTATAGCAAATATTTCAATTTCCTTAACTAAACAAAATTCATCAAAAGATTAGAAACACTTATGTTCATAGAGCCCTATATAAATTAGAGTATGGATTTTGTTCTTATCCTTTAAGAAGTAAAATAAAAGAGTATTAACAGTCTCAACAAATGAAAACCCCATAGCAAACCAATCAACCTTTTCACTCTCAAAATATTTACAGTCATTCAAGTAATAAAGATAAATTTCACAGTTGAGTACATTAAGCTTCTAAGACCATGGTCCCATTCTAATATAGTGCATCTTAGATATAGTATGAATTGGATGATAGGGTCTTAAGGTCAACTTAGGGTTATTTTCAAATGACAAATAGATGGATTTTATTTAACCTTTAGTTCAACCATGCATGCTTCTTCTTAATGATTTTCACAAATATATCGTTCATACAAACAAATATTGATTAGACATATCAAAATCAAAACCCATTGTCAGCAAGCATGTTCAGTACACCGATGGGGTAGTTTTAACATCCAAGAAATATCCTCCCCGGACAGAATGCCCCATTGCCCACAAGCCTGTTCAGTACTCTGATGGGTTTGCCTAGTCATACCACAGGCTGGTACCCATTGCCAGCAGACCTGTTCAGTATCCCGACGGGTTAGCCTCTTACACCCATTTTCCATCAAAGGCTCTTGTCTCAAACTTTACCCTTAAGATAAAATTTATATATTGCATTCGCATGGGTGAATGGGGGAGCATCTTTGAAAACCTTTTTACGGGATGGGATGGTATTAGGTTGGAGGATATTCTACAAATTGTCCATAAAAGATTGTTTGCATGAAAAATAGACTTATGTATTGAGATTAGTCCAAAGACATATCATGGTCAAACTTACTTAATGTGTGGTGGATGAGGCCATTAGAGAATGACCTAAAGGTGCCTCTAGTCCCCCAAGTTCATCTTCTCCATATAATTATGGTAGTGTTCCCATGGATGGAAACATCATGCACTCTCATGTTACTCTTTAATAAGGATGCTCTATTGACCAACTTTGAGATTAGATTGGGTTGTACTAGCTAATTATGGCCTCATAATATGGACTTTTAACTTTATGTAATCCCATAGTATAATCAAAGACAAGGCTCCGAGTTACTGCTATAATAAATGATCTGAAATTTTGTATAAAGAATGGAAATGAAATCTCTTGAAAACGACTGGTTGTGACAAAAATTCTTGGGTTTGATTAAACGTTTTTCTCTTTTAGTTTTGCATTATTAATGATTACCTAAACTATAAACTTCTTCAAGGAAAATAGTTCAGAAAAATAGTAGATCAAAACTAATAAAGGTCACTGTAGTCTTTAGAGAAACAAATTTTAGGAGAGTAATAGAAAAATGGGTCCAGTTGTTCCAAAACAATCTTAGGTAACAAAAGATCAGAATAAAAGACAAAATTGACAAAACAACAAAACCAAAAGAAATGAAATTACTTCCCTGAATAAGTCATGAAGATGTTCTCCCAATCCAACTGAAAAGAGGATACCTGCAAAACTCCAACAAATCATCATAGCCTAATTTATTTAGAAAAGCTGGAAAAATATCTGACTATTAGCTGAAAAACATATTAAAAATTTTGGGGCAACAAACTCCTTTAATATTAGTTTCTCATCCTGATAGCTACAATTATTGAAAAAGACAAAAAAACGATGTTGCACCAAACTAACAACTATATGAAACACTTATTCATTTATTTATTATCCTACCTTACCTAAGAAAAGATCCATTTTCAAGTATATGAATATTTCCAATGAAGCCACATGTGTAACAGGATTATGAATATACTCACATTTGGGTTTGAATAATATAATTTAATAAGTACCCGAACATGAGGAACCAACTAATTCGAATGATAGGATGTGAAGAGTTGTTGAAGAAGAGAGCAGTGGTTCAATCTGGTCGTCATATGGAACCAATGTTCGATAAAGTTGTGATGTTCTTGGTTCACTTCCTCATTTAGAAAAATATGCATGTCTCCCTCTATCATGCCATGTAGATCATCATTTTTCGAATGACTAGTCTCGTTAGTGCATAGAGGATCATCAGAAAGGCATATTAGAAACTCCTCGATCTCAGGTTCTAATGTTGTCTCTCCATCGGATGTGGTCCATGATTCTTTAGTCTCCTCTATAAGTTGGAAAGGGTGATTACATAAGGGTTCTGGATCTTCTCGTGGATGTGGCTCATGGAACTTTGGTTTTTCTATGTTTTTTGGAGAAGTGGATAGATTCTTGACTACGGTCAAGATGTGCTCTTCCTGAGAAGAAGAGATCCCAGCTGCTGCTAGGATTTGAGAGAATTCTTCAAAACTCATTATCATATTTGAATCCATCTTGTTGGTTGATGGGTCCTGTATCACACATGGATTAGTGTATAGGGTTCTTACAGCACCCAAAATATTTTTTTATTTTTAATATTTTTGATAAACAAAATGAAATGAAAACTACACACTTAAAGAAATTTTTAAGAAAACCATAAGATATAATAGAAACTAATTGCAAAATTTGAAAATCACACCACACTTGCATCAAAAGAAACACACTTGCAGGAAAGTAAGCACACTTTGCGAAAGAGAAACACACTTGCAAAAGTAATAGTCAAGGTTTTGGGGAAACTCACAATAGTGGTCGTGCAGGTTCTTACCTCTCGTCTTACTATTTCTCCTCCTCCAAGTTGTGTAATTTAAAAGCAACCTACCCACCTAGAATTCAATCCCTTTAGCACCTCCACGGCAACGGCACCAAAAATGTGGTGTTAAATATGTGCACTATTAATTCCCAACATTAAATTTTCAACCAGGGAGTCGTAGACTTAGAGGTGCAAGCACAGGAAATGCAGGATTGGAGCCTAGTCTGACCTATTCTAAAGCCGACAAACACACTTGAAAATGGAATGAATGAAAGCAAAGTTGGAATTAAAATCAAAGTGCAGGAATCCAAAGTACAAGAAATGAGATCAAGTGCAGGAAACAAACAAGAAAGGCAAACAAGGCAATCTGAAAGTAAATGCGGAATTTACCCAAACTAACATTCAAATCAGTCAGCTAGATGAGGTTACTCAAACCCTCATGTATGTGTGCTACTGGCCTAAAGGGGAATTTACCATTTTTAGGAGCAAATCCACCAAACTCCTAATTAATCCTATATTGACAAAATGATGTAACCTAAAGACTTAAACACACTTCAGAGACTTGTCCTCAAGAAAAGATACACCCGAAAATGAAGTCAATGTTGATATGGAATTAGTTTTGTTTATGTACAAAAATGAATATGTTAGTACGGAATTTTATTTTATATTATTTTTATGAATGAAGTCACCTTACAATTATACTCCTTCTAATGTTGCATCACAATACTTAACAACACATATATATATATACAACAAATCTTGCATACATAACAATGTGGGTAAATAAACATAATATGACACTATGAAACAAATGCATACAAATCAATGCATGACAATAATACTAATTTATACAATATATATAATGCCACTTTATACAATATATACACAACAAGCTTAAAAATGGAACAAACTAAAATAATAAAACAAAACAATATAAAAATAATAATAAAACAAATGGAAAGTACAAACAAAGCATTAATGTAACATGACACAAATAACAAAACAAACAATATGTGAAGAAAAGAAATGATATCATACATAAACAATATAACATTAAGATGGTAATAATAACATCACAACTCACAAACAATATGTGAAGAAAAGAAATGATATCATACATAAACAATATAACATTTAGATGGTAATAATAACATCATAAGTCACATTTTAATAATAATTTTCAAACAATGTCCAATCACAATACAACAAGTGAGGATTTAAACAAATGCGATGGATATGATGCATGCAACACAATATTTACATAATTGTGAAACACAACCTGCATATATTAGCAATCTGATATGCAACAAAGATGTATGCGGCGTTAAAGTGGAGTAGATAATTGTAAGAATGAGGAGAGCAACCTGGGCGATATGAAGGCGGGACACATTTTCTGTATGGTGATTCATATGAATTGTTAAATGTACAATTATGTATGGCGATCTGAATGAATTATTTAATGTACAATTTAGCGAACAACGGATAAGAGAACAAAGCCATTCTTTGCGCAATTAATTTTTGAATACAACGTTGAAGAATAAATGGTTTGATATGCAGAAATTGAAAGGCTTTATTTTATTTTATGTTTGTGTGCTGGTGAAAGTGAGCATGCAATGCATAGAAAGAAGAAAATCTGTGTGAAGTGCTTGAATGCGTGAAGTGCATGTAGATATGAAATTAGTGTATTGTGCAAAATGCAGAATCATGAAGAGCTAATGCATAAAATAATGAGATAATTCGGGTGCATCAATCTGAAGGAAAATTTCTGAGTTCAACACATTGAAGAAATGAATTCTAAATTAAAAATAGATCTCTTTAATCACTAAACAAAAACAAAAACTAAATTAATGAAGACAAGGGAAAATCATTACCAGATTGAGGGGCCCTTCCCAGTCTAAGTAACGTTGCCCAAATGATATCAGAACATAGAGCTTTCTCCCAACTTCATCTATCAAATTTTCATTAAACACGCTTCATCCTCACTTTCAAATGAATGCTCAGCTCTATTACAATAATTGACTTAAACAATGACAATTAAAATCAAATCTTCCCATAATGATCCTATTGAGCAATATTATTGCATTTATGTGCATTACATGGTGTCCCAACAAATTTATTGTGTGTCTCAATCCCTTATTCGATGGATGAGATGAGCGAATCATGCCCATATTTCCTGGATCAGATATGAAAAATAAAGAAATAGTTGCAACCAATGAAAGATCTCATACTAATTTAAATGATCTAATAACTAAGGCGTCAAACCCAAGGCCATGTCATCAAATCTGGGCGTAGTGTTTTCAAACGTGGACATATCATGAAATTAACAGATGTCAGTTCGAAGAACCAAAGATAACTCCCCAACCGTTCATTTGTTTGGAAAACAGCCCACGAGAGACCCAATTTGTCATGCTAGAAACAAACCCATGTTCCAGATTCTTCAAATTTGTCTTCATGTGCACGAGAATGGAGGGCGAAGTTGACTATCTAGAACTTTTATTGATTTGGCTTAATTATTCACCTTGAGCTGGAGGTCGACACGTGCAACCTGGGTGGATTTTGGCACACATGTTTGCATGTCAACGTCACTGCGGAGAAAACCCATGTTTCTGAATTTTTCCAAAAAACACGTAAATATGCTAAACAATGACTGGTACTAGAATGAGAGTGTTGAGTTGGAATGTTGAACTGCAATAATGGTACAAGAATGTTGATTGTGCTAGTGCAAGAATCACACTTCACAAATCATCATAAGTAAATCATGATATAATCATCTTTTAACCACTAAAAATATAGAAAAGACGATGTATTAACCACACTAGCTAATATGACGAATGATGGAGTTTAATTAGGGTTTATGGTGTGTATTGACAATGAAATGTGGGAAAGGTGTAATAATGAATGTTTTTGTATAGCACAAAACATGGCAAAAGTGGAGCTCAACACACCCCCAAACCAAATAATTTGCCTGTCCTCATGCAAACAAGGTGAACTCCTGATAGTCTGCTTATGAATTTACGTGACATTGTTCCTTTTGTGTAGGTGTTGGCTCTTGTAGAGCGACACTCTAGAAATTGATTATACTCTCACGGATTGATTTAAAACATAGAAACAAAATTATCATGAAAATGGAGGACAAACAAAGGATGGGTTATCACATGGTGAGTAGTTGTGATGGTACTTTCTAAGTGGTAGCGGAGTGTGGAGTAGGTGATAGTGGTTATGCATTATGTTTTCCAAATTCTTGATAAATTAAAGAGATTTATACATGTTTTACCTCAAGTTACCCATTCTTTGAATTTTGATGCATGCTGAAGTGGAAACCATGCAGAACAAGATGAAAGATATGTGGAACCATGATGTGGACCATCAAAAGTTGAAGATGAGGCAGAGAAAAGTTGAGGACTACTGAAGAGAATGAATCTTATAAGAACTGCACAAAAGATGGTGAGAGTTGAAGAGAACGAAAGCTGATATGCTAGATCTCGAAAAAAAAAAAATTGGCTGAGATGAAATGAAGATGTTGGAGATGTTGAAGAGAGACTCTAAAGATTTGGAGATCTCCCCAAACCCAAGAGTTTGCATGTCCTCATGCCAAAGCGGCTTCAAATTGATGTATGTGTTTATGAAAACAATTAAGCGCCAACTTTTTGTCGTCTGTCGAGAGTTTCTAAGAACATAAATCTGAGAGTTTCTAGTGAATTGTGGGCACAAAGTTCATGATTGCTAAGCCTGACCACACAGAGAGAGAGAATCATAAGATTGTATAATAAATTGATCATAACATGAAGTACATCAAATGCCACATTTTGAAAATTTAGATATTGTATAATAAATTGATCATAACATGAAGTACATCCAGTGAAAATTTAAATTTGAATAATTTGCGAAGATCACTTATGAATATTCCCCCTATATGACTGACCGAGACAATTCAAGCATGACCCACAAAAAATGTATAATCATATTTTTTGTTCTATAGCAAATATTTCAATTTCCTTGATTAAACAAAATTCATCAAAAGATTAGCAACACTTATGTTCAGAGAGCCCTGTATAAATTAGAGTAGGGATTTTGTTCTTCTCCTTTAGGAAGGAAAATAAAAGAGTATTAACAGTCTCAACAAATGAAAACCCCATAGGAAACCAATCAACCTTTTCACTCTCAAAATATTTACAGTCATTCAAGTAATAAAGATAAATTTAAGCTTCTAAGACCATGGTCCCACTCTTAAGATAATGCATCTTAGATATAGTATGAATTGGATGATAGGGTCTTAAGGTATAGTAAGGATTATTCTCAAATGAAAAATAGATGGATTTTATTTAACCTTTAGTTCAACCATGCGTGCTTCTTCTTAATAATTTTCACAAGTATATTGTTCATACAGACAAATATTGATTAGGCATATTAAAATCAGAACCCATTGCCAACAAGCTTGTTCAGTACTCTGATGGGGTAATTTTGACATCTAAGAAATATCCTCCCCAGACAAAATGCCCCATTGCCCACGAGCCTGTTCAATGCCCTGATGGGTTTGCCTAGTCATACCATAGGCTGGTACCCGTTGCCAGCAGACCTGTTCAGTATCCTAACGGGTTAGCCTCTTACACCCATTTTCCATCAAAGGCTCTTGTCCCAAACTTTACCCTTAATATAAAATTTATATATTGCATTCGCACAGGTGAATGGGGGAGCATCTTTGAAAACTTTTTTACAGGATGGGATGGTATTAGGTTGGAGGATATTCTATGAATTTCCCATAAAAGAGTGTTCACATGAAAAATAGACTTATGTATTAAGATTAGTCCAAATACATATCATGGTCAAACTTGCTTAATGTGTGGTGGATGAGGCCTTTAGAGAATGACCTAAAGGTGCCTCTAGTCCCCAAGTTCATCTTCTCCATACAATTATGGTAGTGTTCTCATGGATAGAAACATCATGCACTCTCATGTTACTCATTAATAAGGATGCTCTATTGACCAACTTTGAGATTAGATTGGGTTGTACTAGCTACCTATGGCCTCATAATATGGACTTTTAACTTTATGTAATCCCATAGTATAATCAAAGACAAGGCTCTGAGTAACTGCTATAATAAATTATCTAAAAAATTTTATAAAGATTGGAAATGAAATCTCTTGAAAATGATTGGTTGTGACAAAAATTCTTGGGTTTGATTAAATGTTTTTCTCTTTTAGTTTTGGATTATTAATGATCACCTAAACTATAAACTTCTTCAAGGAAAATAGTAGAGCAAAACTAATAAAGGTCACTATAGTCTTTAGAGAAACAAATTTTAGGAGAGTAATAGAAAAATGGGTCCAGTTGTTCCAAAACAATCTCAGGTAACAAAAGATCAGAATAAAAGACAAATTTGACGAAACAACAAAACCAAAAGAAATGAAATTACTTCCCTGAATAAGTCATGAAGATGTTCTCCCAATCCAACTGAAAAGAGGATACCTGCAAAACTCTAACAAAACATCATAGCCTAATTTATTTAGAAAAGCAGGAAAAAGATCTGACTATCAGCTGAAAAACATATTAAAAATTTTGGGGCAACAAACTCCTTTAATATTAGTTTCTCAGCCTGATAGCTACAATTATTGAAAAAGACAAAAAAACAATGTTGCACTAAACTAACAGTTCTATATGCAACACTTATTCATTTATTTATTATCCTACCTTATCTAAGAAAAGACCCATTTTCAAGTATATGAATATTTCCAATGAAGCCACGTGTGTAACAGGATTATGAATATACTCACATTCAGGTTTGAATAATATAATTTAATAAGTACCCGAACATGAGGAACCAATTGATTCGAATGATAGGATGTGAAGAGTTGTCGAAGAAAAGAGTAGTGGTTCAATCTGGTCGTCGTATGGAACCAATGTTTGATAAAGTCATGATAATCTTGTTTCACTTCCTCATTTAGAAAAATATGCATGTCTCCCTTTATCACGCCATGTAGATCACCTTTTTTCGAATGATTGGTCTCGTTAGTGCATAGAGGATCATCAGAAAGGCATATTAGAAACTCTTCGATCTCAGGTTCTAATGGTGTCTCTCCATCGGATGTGGTCCATGATTCTTTAGTCTCCTCTATGAGTTGGAAAGGGTGATTACATAAGGGTTATGGATCTTCTCGTGGATGTGGCTCATGGAACTTTGGTTTTCTTATGTCTTTTGGAGAAGTGGATAGGTTCTTGACTATGTTCAATATGTGCTCTTCCTGAGAAGAAGAGATCCCAGCTGCTGCTAGGATTTGAGGGAGTTATTCGAAACTCAGTATCATCTTTGAATCCATCTTGTTGGTTGATGGGTCATGTATCACACATGGATTAGTGCATAGGATTCTTACAGCACCCAAAATATTTTTTTTTTTTAATATTTTTGATAAAAAATGAAATGAAAACTACACACTTAAAGAATTTTTTAAGAAAACCATAAGAAATAATAGAAACTAATTGCAGAATTTGAAAATCACACCACACTTGCATCAAAAGAAACACACTTGCAGGAAAGTAAGCACACTTTGCGAAAGAGAAACACACTTGCAAAAGTAATAGTCAAGGTTTTGGGGAAACTCACAATAGTGGTCGCGCAGGTTATTACCTCTCGTCTCACTGTTTCTCCTCCTCCAAGATGTGTAATTTAAAAGCAACCTACCTACCTAGACTTCAATCCCTTTAGCACCTCCCCGGAAATGGCGCCAAAAATGTGGGGCTAAATATATGCACTATTAATTCTCAACATTAAATTGTCAACCAGGGAGTCGTAGACTTAGAGGTGCAAGCACAGGAAATGCAGGATTGGAGCCTAGTCTAGCCTATTCTAAAGTAAACAAACACACTTCAAAATGGAATGAATGAAAGCAAAGTTGGGATTAAAATCAAAGTGCAAGAATCCAAAGTACAAGAAATGAGATCAAGTGTAGGAAATAAACAAGAAAGGCAAGTAAGGCAATCTGAAAGTAAATGTGGAATTTACCCAAACTAACATTCAAATCAGTCAGTTGGATGAGGTTACTCAAACCCTCATGCATGTGTGCTACTGACCTAAAGGGGAATTTACCATTTTTAAGAGAAAATCCACCAAAGTCCTAATTAATCCTATATTGACAAAATGATGTAACCTAAAGACTTAAACACACTTCAGAGACTTGTCCTCAAAAAAAGATACACCCAGAAATGAAGTCAATGTTGATATGGAATTAGTTTTGTTTATGTACAAAAATAAATGTGTTGGTATGGAATTTTATTCTATATTATTTTTATGGATAAAGTCACCTTACAATTATACTCCTCCTAATGTTGCATCACAATACTTAACAACACATATATATACAACAAATGTTGCATACATAACAATGTGGGGAAATAAATATAATATGACAATATAAAACAAATGCATACAAATCAATACAGGACAATAATACTAATTTATACAATATATATAATGTCACTTTATACAATATATATACAACAAGCTTAACAATGGAACAAACTAAAATAATAAAACAAAACAATATAAAAATAATAATAAAACAAATGAAAATTACAAACAAAGCATTAATGTAACATGACACAAATAACAAAACAAACAATATGTGAAGAAAAGAAATGATATCATACATAAACAATATAACATTAAGATGGTAATAATAACATCATAACTCACATTTTAATAATAATTTTCAAATAGTGTCGAGTCACAATACAACAAGTGAGGATTTAAACAAATGTGATGGATATGATGCATGCAACACAATATTTACATAATTGTGAAACACAGCCTGCGTATATTAGCAATCTGATATGCAACGAATATGTATGCAGCGTTAAAGTGGAGTAGGTAATTGTAAGAATGAGGAGAGTAACCTGGGCGATATGAAGGCGGGATACATTTCCTGTATGGTGATTCATATAAATTGTTAAATGTACAATTATGTATGGCAATTTGAATGAATTATTTAATGTACAATTTAGCGAACAACAGATAAGAGAACAAAGTCATTCTTTGTGCAATTAATTTGTGAATACGACGTTGAAGAATAAATGGTTTGATATGCAGAAATTGAAAGGCTTTATTTTATTTTATGTTTGTGTGCCGGTGAAAGTGAGCATGCAACGCATAGAAAGAAGAAAATCTGTGTGAAGTGCTCGAATGCATGAAGTTATCTAAACATGAAAATTTGTGAATGGAGGGCGAAGTTCACTGTCTAGAACTTTTATTGATTTGGCTGAATTATTCCCCCTGAGCTAGAGGTCCACACGTGCGACCTAAGTGGATTTTGGCACACTTGTTTGCATGTCGACGTCACTGCGGAGAAAACCCATGCTTCTAAATTTTTCCGAAAAACACAAAAATATGCTAAACAATGACTGGTACCAGAATGAAAGTGTTGAGCGGGAATGTTGAACTACAATAATGGTACAAGAATGTTGATCGTGCTAGTACAAGAATCACACTTCACAAACCATCATATGTAAATCATGATGTAATCATTTTTTAACCACTAAAAAGATAGAAAAGACAATGTATTAACCACACTATCTTAAATGACGAATGATGGAGTTTAATTAGGGTTTATGATGTGTATTGACAACGAAATGTGGGAAAATGTGTAATAATGAATGTTTTTGTATAGCGCAAAACATGGCAAAAGTGGAGCTCAACAAGCAACAATTTGATAATATCTCTCGCTCTGTCATCTCTCTTTTCTTCTGTCATGGGAGGATGTTTGGGCTAGCGGGAGTGTTGTCCCCCAAGCTCAACTAGTTCAAGACCCAACTCTTGATAGCCTAACCTTGTCCAGGACTTGCACAAAGAAACAACAAAGAGCAAATTGTTTTGATACCATTGATCTTAATTATATTGAGAACAACATGAAGGCATAGATATAACAAGGAAACACAGAGATTTTGCAAGAAACGCAGTGATATAGTTAAACTTGGATTCTATTAATGATTGACTGGAATACAAAAGATTGTAAAATGAAAAGCACACAAGCTAGCTATAATGGTGGTAGTTTATCTCTAAAGAGAGATATGTGTCAGCTACACTCATTTGCAAGAAGTTGATTAGAAAGAGGTCAAAAAGACCTTTTAACATAAAGCGTCAAAGAAAAAACCCAAAACATCCAAAACACTAACCGCAGAAGATGAAACACCAAAAGGTTTGTAGACCCCAATGTGATTAGTTGATACGTCAACTTCCTATGGGCGTAACTTTTGCATACAATCTACGTTTGGGGTGCTCAGTAGTCTGTCAAAAATGTCTAGCCGATAACTACACATTACGCAAAACCTAGCATCTGCATTTCACTACATGTTAGATGTTGTCGCACCAAAAAAACGTCGTTTAGGGACTCAAAACAACTCTAGAAGTTTGGAACCTAAAAAATTATAGAAAAACTACCAAGATGTGGAACAGGTGGGTGGCCACCAATGTCCACCTAAATCAATCAGGATAAGAGAAAAATTGTATTGTGTTGAATCAACGTGGGTGGCCACCAATGTCAACCTAGATCAATCAGGATAAGAGAAAAATTGTATTGAGTTGAATCAACATGAGTAGTTTGAGTATATTGAAGTTCAAGATTAGTCTAAGGTATTTGAAGAGGTTGTAATCTTAACTTATAAATAGAACCATTGTTTTTAATTAAAAAGTTATCTTTTTTGCAATGTAAATTATCTTTGTATGTTAATAAAGCGGTTGTTGTTAGCTAGTTGTGTTTGATCTTTGAGACTATTCTCTCATTTCCTGACACTTTTGATACATGTGGGCATAAGCATTCTAACTTGTGAACTATATTCTAATAATATGATGTTTGTTATCCCCTAGCCTAGGGATAACTAAGGAGATTATGTCTCGAGGCCCACAAGTCCTCGACATGGAGTACTAAGAGCCATATTGACTTGAGCCTGGCCATGGAGGGCTCATCTTTCTTCTTCATCACCTCCACCTTGTCAGCAACGGCAGCATCCATCCCATCGGCCTAGTCCTTTAGTAGCAGTGGGTCTTGCTCCATGAGGTAATGAGTCCGGGTATCATGGTATGTGTCACTCTGATTCTCAAAACATTTGAATATGTGAATTTAATTCTTTTTACTTCTAATGTGTGCTTGGACCTTATTCCTTTCCACTTGTCCACACCTAGGGGAATGACATGATTCCCTAGTAAGTTGGTTCTCATAGGGTTTGAGTTTCCACTGGGTGGGTTCATGAAAGGTCACCATCCGTTCCCACCATACTTACAACTTTTCATCTTTTTCCCTCTCATCCATCCCATACATTGGTTTGGGCATTGGGTTTGCCAAGCTAGCAAAGGTTTGTACCTTATCTTGTGGGAAGAAGGGGCTAAAGGCCTAGAGGGTAAAAGTAGATGGAAAAAGATAAAAGTCAAAAGAACAAAACCTTCAGATGCTTCGCCCAGGGATCCCCGAGAAAGCAATAAAAGGCTTCTTAGCAAGAAACAGAAGGACCCATAAAATAATAAAATCAAGACCTAGTTGGAGGATAGGGGGTCTCATCACAAGCCAGCCTATTAGGTCCATGGGCATGTAGCGGTATGACTGTAACACACCCACTATCGTAATTTTAAAATTTTGGGGTTAATCTCCCATAAATGAGAAATCTCCAGGAACCTGCATTAACGAAATGCCAATCCTTGGTTCAATATCGGGATTCGAGTTTACTAGTGTCAAAATTCATTCCCCCCCCAAGACTCGCGATCCTCCGAATTCCGACGCGCTCCCTACACATTAGCTCTCTTGGTTCAGCTCCTGGTCCATAGGACCTGCTACCATATGTCCGCAGCTCTAAATATCTACCCATCGGGGTTTCGGGGTTTATNTTGGGAAAAAACTAGGAAAATGTGGGTAACAAATTTAACTTGCATGTTTATCTTTTAAACCAAAGGCTAAATCAACTTCCCTTGATGTAAGATCAGGAAATTGATCTCGATGATGATGCACTGTTTTAATCATCTTACTCACCCTTTCCTGTGATAACCTACTGAAGTATTCTTCAGTATATTCTATCCAATGCTCCATCCAATCAAGGTTGTTTGCAATGTATAAATGTAAATCATCCCACTCTCGAGCAACTATATGATAGCATAACAATTTAATATCATTAATTAGTTAGTGTTAATAAATGAATAATTTAATAAATGTGTAAAATATTAAATCTACGTCAACATCTAATAATTAACTTTCATAGTCCTCATTTTACCTTTCCCCAATAGGACTTCCCATTCAAATTTGTTGATGTAGTCGAGATGACAAATGTGAGGCACACTCATATTTTCTACTAATTTAGGTAGATATTGACTAATATACACCATGCATTGTTATACCATATATCCCTCAACCATAGAACCCTCTGGACGTGCTCTTTGTCTAACAAAATCCTTTAGTGACTTTAACTGACTCTCCACCATCCACATCGACCTTGTATGTACTAGTCCACATAATTCAATCTCCTCAACTTGGTGTATGAGGTAGTGTTCTTGTGCATTGAAAAATTATGGAGGTAGATACTGTTGCATTTGACACATTAGTTGGGGAATTTCTCTCTTCCAATAACATATATCTTCTTTATGGATTTCTTTTGATGATAACCATCTGCAAATGTTGATGTAATAAAGTAATATCAAGGCATACATAAATTTGTAGATAAAAGATAATATGTCAATACGTTCCGCTACAAATCACATAAGAAGTACATTTTCCTTATAAAACAATACTTACCTCATGTATTTTCCAAGTACATAAATAATTTGTTCTATGATGTTGTCAAAGTCATCTGGGAGAGATAAAGGTAGAACATACTATAACAAAAAACAAATAATTATTATTTGTTTCCAAAAAATGCATACCAATAAGGAAATATATTATAACCTACTAATTAACTTAATGAATGTATTCCATTCATGTGTTTTAACCCCACCAAAATCACCTTTGTTAGTTCAAATATTTTGTATGTTCGACAAAAACCCCACTGGAAACCTAATTTTTCGAATGACCTATTTTACAATATTTCTTTGTTGCTCCATCAATAACTAAGGAATACTAGTATTTTGTTCACGACCATCACCATTAGAATTAATAATAACACTTTTCAAGGCGTGATTAGCTTCCCGGATGTCACAACAAATCCTTCCAATTCTCTCTTTGTCAATCCTTCCATCTAATATTCGCCATAACAATTCTGTTATGTTCTTCCCGATATGCATTGTATCAAACAAATGAACTATTTGTAGGTGCTCGTAGTATGGAAATCTACTGAATTGCATCAGGTAACTTTTGATTCCTTGTGGAAGCNAAATGAAATTAATAATAATGAAATTAACCAAAGATTTATATAATAGGTCATACATAAATAATTTGCCTACCTTGACGATTTCTAATATATTCCAACTTCCATAGGCGAGGTGTCATTCTTCGTGGTTTTTTCCATTTTCTTCTTTACCATTGAAGTTTGCTTTGTCTATAGTTCGATAACTATGGTTCTTAGGCAGAAAGTTCCTATACTCATCAAACACTTCCTTTTCTAAAGTCCTTGAATGACGAGATTTTATCCTTGGACCACAAACTGGGGATGTAAATTTACCCTTTGTTTGAAGACCTACAAGATATATGAATAAATGTAGCATCA
>SNQJ01S0055140.1:164553-178215 GCA_010110895.2 Picea sitchensis
GCACAAGATTAGAAGAGCCCTAACCTCATCATCAAAGTCCACTTTTACAAAACTTAGTTGATTAGTAACCGTATTAAATTCATTTAAATGATCTGCAACAGACCCACCTTCCGACATCTTCATATTAAATAATCTCTTCATTATAAATACCTTATTGGACGCCAAGGGTTTTTCATACAATTTCGTCAACGCATCTATCAAACCCTTCGTTGTCTTTTCTTTCAAGATATTGAAAGCCACCGACGCTGCCAGGGTCGGCCATATCATTCCTAGAGCCTTTCTGTCAAGAATCTCCCATTATTCGTCCTTCATGACCGTCAGCTTCTTTGATACTCCACTCAATGGTAGGAATAGATCCTTCTGATATAAATAATCTTCCATCTGCATCTTCCATAACTGGTAGTTTTGGCCGTTAAATTTCTCGACCCTAAACTTTTTATCTTCCGACATTGCTCCCACTCGAACCAGGAACCCTCTTTTCCTGCGAGTTACCTTACGCTCTGATACCAGTTGTTAGAAAAACAGGACCGCAGAACAATAAAATAAAACAAATGCGGAAACAAAACACAAAAGATACACAATACAAGAGAGACACAGATTTACGTGGTTAACCCATGTGGGCTATGTCCACCAGAGAAATTGCCAGGTCCTTTCTTTATTATTATCCAGCAAAATGAAAGGATACAACCTACAGCAAAACCCGTTGTAACTTCCTCTTCTTTCTCTCATAGTCTTCTCTCTCAGAATACAATACTCGTCAACATACATAGCTGCAATACATTTCCCTCATAAAAGAGGGTTGCCTTCTAGGGGAGAAAACCCTAACATAATCTCTATCGTTAGATCTGCGACCTTATAATGAACGGTCCAGATTTACAATGAAATTACAATATATTTTTACAAGACAATTTTTGCTTCAGGGGCTTCGCCCCTGAACCCCCATCGAGGGACGCAGCCCTCAAACCCCCGCTGGGGGCCTGCTTGCCCCCAGACCCCCTAGCCGGGGGGATAGCCCCCCCGGACCCCGTAGAGGGGGTAACCCCCCCTCTGCACTCCCCCGCGTGAAAGAGTGTACATACTTTTGGGGTGTAAATACTTCATGGGATATAAACACGGCTAAAAGTAAAAGACCTCTAAATCAGGAAGATAATCAGGCTCCACAACCAACATGATTCATGTGACTTAAGAGCCCATGGAGGGCGTACTTGTTGTTGTTGCAGGGCCACACCCGACGAACAGGTACACATGGAGAGATGATTAGTTCGGACCTCGATAGGGCTAAAATCCCACCAAATGGATGTTGAGACCTCATCCAAGGGCAGAGACAGATCAGAGGTTTGCACCAAAGAGAGAGGAGGACGTTCCACCAGAGACAACCTGGCATGCCTGGACCCAAGGGGGTCTTTCCCTTCTCACTATGGTGTAGGCCTTGAAAGGCCCATGACGTCACCTCTGTGACCCATGACATCACCCAGCGTTTTGGACACTTTGGAGGCAGTTGTGTGCCAAGTGGCACGTGTGGTTTGATCCAAAGGCCTTTGGAGGCCTAACGTTTTTCCCCTAGAGGCCAATGTTGCACTAAAAAGGCCTAACGTCACCCTAAAAGGCATAACATCGCCTTTTTTGATTGATTTAGGGTTTTAATTTGTCATTTAATGTAAAAATTGGATATTACATGTAACTGACTAAGTCGGCTTTTTTGACCTAATTATGATCATTATAACTGTCTAAATAAGGGATTTTCCCTTGTATTTTTTCAAAATCTTTGCACCCTAATTAGGGTTACTTGGTTGAAATTTGGTGTGCACTTCTTGAAGGAGGCTTATTTTGGACTATTTTGGCATTTTTCTTGGTGGAAGTGTTCAACTAGAGTATTTGTTAGATGATTCTTGGTGGATGTAAGTAAATTTTCTGCAATTCTTCTTCATTGAATGGTTATAGTTACATTTATCTTGCATTTATACTAAGATTATGAAATTGCTAGCTTAAAACCCTAGGAGGCTAAGCACATGCTATTGTCCTTGCCTTAATAGCTTTCACCTACTAGATTATGCTAGAAAACTAATTTTTTTGAAGATTTTGCTAAGGGTCTTTCCATTGCAACACCTAGCACATTTTCTTTCATCTAAACCATCATCTACTTCATCATTGAGCTAAAGAAGGAGGAAAACAACTAAAGCCTAAGATTACCTACTTCCTAGTAGCAATTTTCCCCCTAGGGTTTGGTGATTGAAGCCTTGGACTACCAACACTTCAATTATTGACCCTCTTGTCTTTAACTCTCTCATTATCATTTGTTCCTTCAAGATCTGTTGCTGCCTAAAAAGACTCCATTTACCCTAAAAAAACATTGATCTAAGCCTTGTTATTGAGTGACTGACAAAAACTACTATCAAAACCTATACCTTAAGCTCTCTACTAACTACTACTAACCTTAGGATAGTCTAATCTACTAACTTATTTGTTGTTGTTACAAAAGTAAGCTACAACCATCTATTGCAGCATTAAAAGCACCTAAAAGCAATTGAAAAAGTTGATTAATACACTATCTTACTTGCTTCTGACAAATGTTAGTATTTTGGTGTTAATGAGTAATCATTCTTGGTCATTTTGAAACTATTTTAAGGCACTTATTGTGAAGCTATTGTCTTATAAACATTGTTGTTATAAATTTTTGTTTGCTTCATCATAAATCAACTATTGTTTTTATTAATAAAGTCCATGGTTTTATGAAGTACTAATAGCAAGTTGTACTTGCAAAAGATATATTTTCTTGTTGCTTTGTTTTGGGCAGGTGCATCTTAATTCTTCATTACTTCATGTTAGCCTCATAATCCTAAAGTTCTATAGTCTAAGTATTTTCTAGTATAAATGTTTTTAGAAATTAATTTATTCTAGTTTGTTAGGATAAGGACACCTGGCTTCTATGTAAAGGACACCTATCATACTCATGTGATTATGTGATTGGTTGTTCTCCTAGTTTTCAATTTAGAGTTAAGCTATATAAACTAGTTCATTCTTCAAGTGAGGTTAAGGAGTAGATTATGAGTTCTCACTTCAAATTGTAATCATTTTTTCCTTATCAATAAAATTACGTGTCTGAGGACACTATGTCAAAATTATGTGCCTTCACAAGTTTGCAAACTTTATGTTCTTGTCCTTTTTCTTCAAAACCTTGTTACTAAATCTTCAAAAGTATCTTCTCCAACCTCAAATATTTCAGATGAAAGAAGAGCCTCAATTTTTGAAAATCCTCTTTTCAACAATAATGGTGATTCAGATCCTCAATCCCCTCAACATAAGTAGCCAAACTGAGCCGAACAACTTCTCAAAGATGTTCATTCAGATGAAATGAACAAAACAGGAACTAGGGGATCTTCAAGAGCAAAAGCTAATTTTCCTCATGCTTCCATTGAACCTACTTTTTTTGTTGAAGCAGCTGAACATAAAGAATGGCAGGAAGCAATGATTAATGAATATGATTCAATGCTTGCAAATGGGACTTGGAACTTAGTTGATTGTCCACAAGATGTTAAGCCCATCGGTTGTAAATGGGTTTATCAAGTAAAGTACAAGCCCAATGGTAAAATTGACAAGTACAAAGAAAGACTTGTTGCAAAAGGTTTTGCTCAATATGAATGAATTGATTATGAAGAAACTTTTGCACCCATAGCTAAATGGAACACTATCAGAATGGTTATCAATTTGGCTGCACATAATGATTGGAAATTACGTCGAATGGATGTCAAAAGTGCCTTCCTGAATGGTGATCTAAAGGAAGATATTTTCATGACTCAACCACAAGGTTTTGAAGAAAAAGGACAAGAACATAAAGTTTGCAAACTTATGAAGGCTTTATATGGTTTGAAACAAACTCCTTGAGCTTGGTATGCAAAAATGGATGAGTACATACAAAAGGTGGGTTTTCAGCAAAGTGAATCAGATGATACATTGTATTTTCGAATACAAGATAAGCACATGATGATACTTGTACTCTATGTTGATGACTTAATCATAACAAGAAATAATGAAGCTCACATCAAACAAGTTATGGAAGAACTTAAAGCAAGTTTCAAAATGACTGACTTATGGGGCACTTCATTATTATCTTGGAGTTGAAGTTTCTCAACATCCTAACCAAATATTCCTCAGTCAAACTAAGTATGCCACTGAATTGTTAAAGAAATTTGGCATGGAAGATTGTAAACCTTCTCTTACCCCCATGGAGCAGAAATTAAAACTTTCAAAATTTGAAGGGGGGGAATTGGTAAACAGTACAAAGTACGGGCAATTGGTTGAAAGTCTCATTTATTTGACAAATACTCGACAAGATTTGTCATATTCAGTTAGCATACTTTCAAGGTTTATGCAGAAACCAAGGGAAAGTCACTGGAATTCAGCAAAAAGGGTACTAAGATACATTCAAGGTACAAAAGACTTTGGTCTTCTCTACAAAATGAACAAAAATTTTACACTTGTTGGATATTCAGATGTTGATTTTGCAAGTGACATTGATGATAGAACATCCACTTCAAGTTATTTAATGAATATGGGTTCAGCAGTAGTATCTTGGAATTGTAAAAAGCAAACAACAATTGTCAATTCTTCAGCAGAGGCAGAGTATATATCAGCTTGGGAAGCAGCATGTGAGATTGTATGGATATGCAGAATTTTACAGAATCTTGGTGAAACTCATAAATCACCAACTACCTTATTGATCGACAGACAATCAGCAATAAAGATGGCCAAGAATCCAGTATTTCATTCAAAGACTAAACATGTCAACACCAAGTACCACTTCATCAGATCGCTCATCATCAAAGACATCATCAAGCCTCAGTTATGTCCGTCTAAAGATCAAACTTCAGATATTTTTACCAAACCTCTTGATAGAATAAAGTTCACTAAGTTCAGAGATGAACTTGGTCTTTGTAAAAATAAACTTCCAGATTAAAGGGGGGATTGTTAGCCTCATAATCCTTTAGTTCTATAGTCTAAGTATTTTCTAGTATAAATGTTTTTAGAAATTATTGTATTCTAGTTTGTTAGGATAAGGACACATAGCTTCTATGTAAAGGACACCTATCATACTCAATGTGATTATGTGATTTGTTGTTCTCCTAATTTTTAGTTTAGAGTTAAGCTATGTGATTTGTTGTTCTCCTAATTTTTAGTTTAGAGTTAAGCTATGTAAACTAGCTCCTTCTTCAAGTGAGGTTAAGGAGTAGATTATGAGTTCTCACTTCAGATTGTAATCATTTTTTCCTTATCAATAAAATTACGTGTATGATGACACTTTATCAACACTTCATTGGTTAAAACCCTGAGACTTTCTGAACAGTGTGACTTGTGAGAGGGGACATTTTCATAGAAACTTTAACCTTTGCCTTCTCAAACCCCCAGGTCACCGAGGACATCTCCCCTGGGCTATCAACCCTAAATAGAAAGAGGTATCCCTTTGAGGTGACAGCGATAGGATAACCTCCCGTTACGCCAATTTGTCTTCCCTAGACCTTATCCTTTGGAACAAGTACAAATTGCACGATAACAATGTTCACTTCCACTTACCTTATGCATGAACTCCTTGGTAACTTGTGACTATTCGAAATTTGCCCAGAAACTCTGATTATACATGACTTTAAATAGTTGGCTATTCTCTCTAATGCAATATGTCCAATCGTGTTTCATCTCACCTAAGTTGCTCAGTTTTATGATAGAGAACTGATTTTAGCAATGGGATCATTTCACTTTCAAAGTGAGTTGGGAGGTTTCCTCAATATGTCCAATTGTGTTTCATCTCACCTCAGTTACTCAGTTTTATGACAGAACTGATTTTAGCAATTGGATCATTTCACATTCAAAGTGAGTTGGGAGGTTTCAGTTTGAGTTCATTTCTCATAACAGTGGTGAACTATTCTCAGTCTTATCGATTGCATTTTCAGAGCGTGTTCTTTTGTTCCTTTAGTTAGAATTTAGTTCATGGCATCTTGCACTTTAACATATTGCATTCAGTGAGTACAACAAAATATATTACCTTGCATATGGCCATAACCACAGAAATTATCATTTCAGTAGAGAAATCTCTAATTGGATCCTTTTATCAAGTAAACCTGTGTAGTTAGTTGACGAGGGACACTTGCCCACATCAACACCCTTCTTGTTGAGCCAAGTTTTTCGACATAACTAATATTGCAACTCAGATTCTATGTATAACTTTTCCTCACGCATTCTATGTATAACTTTTCCATCTTCGTCAAACCACTATTCGTACAAGGTGCTCAAAGGCAACAATCTGCACCACTAACATCGATGTTTTCTCAAAAATCGAATAACATATTCATAAGGATTTCATTAGGATCAGCTCGAGTGTCCATCTTGACGGTGAATGATAGTGATTTTGAATTTTGCAATTCCTACTAAAAGACAGATTTTTTTTTGGAGATAGGGAGGACTCGGGGCTCCAAAGCTAAGTTACAGGATCTGTAACTAACTGGAGCTGGTTCCGAGAGTGCCTAAACAAATCCACAATTTTGGAAAAGAATCCTGATACTTGACTACCATAAAAGGTCAATATTCGGTAGTGTCCTAATGGAAAATAGGTGAGATGTTGACTCCGTAGGGATTAAACTAGCAACCAGCGTGGGGCAAATTTGTGGCTAACCAATTACAATAAAACCCATTATATCATACATTTGAAGGATTATGCACAACAGCTCAGTTCAGTGACCATTAAAACCTCTTCAATGGTAAAAATAAGTATTGTCTAATTAAACAACATGGCAATCAAGTTAAAGACCATACAATGGTATTAAGCAGATAAATGTCGTCAAAAATATTGAGAATGGTCTTGAAATTAGTTACAAGACCCCATTCAGATAAAATAAATTTATTATTAAAAGTCCAGTAACCAATGGGAAAAGAACTTCCGACTCCAGCCACAGCTGTGAGTGGCGAGCATCCCAATAGAGTCAACTCGATGGCTCAAAGTGGCCACATGTATGAAGCTAAAGTGTTGTTTGTTAGTACTGCATGTGGTTTGTTATGAATTTTGTACAATTCTTTTAAGTTGTTTAGTGTTTCTATGTAAAGATAGGGACATCAGATGTCTGTTTTGAATCTGTGAAGTATATTTAAATTTCCAGCATATATATGTGAAGATCTGTAAACAAGAACAGTACTGGAAGCTCTCTCTCAGAGGGGTTGAATTTATATATAAGAACTTTTTTGCTTGATAAAAAAAATAATGAAATAACAGAACAAATTCGCCAAAGCACAACCTTTTAGAGAAACAATAGACATGCAATTCAGTTATTGTAAAACAGAACAGAAAACAGCTATAAATCAAAACATGATAAAATACAATAACAGAAATAGGGCAGTTTGTACTGTTTCTAAATCACGACTTTAAACGCATTTGAACAATAATTCAGTTGGTTTGACATCATTTATAGGTGACATTCAACTAAAAAGGAAAGTTTTTTAAAACATCTTGTATGACAAAAGCACACTGATTATTCTGCCAATATTGCAGAGAGCAATTCCAACCTTGTGCAGATTATATCGGATCTACTGAAGAAATTATAACAAACGACTTCATTAAACATTTGACAAAATCTGGAGATCTCCTTTCTTGGTAGACTTAATACCTGTTTACTGGTATAACCAAGAAAGATTCATCTGAAAGTGTGGCTGGCCGCTGCACTCATACCCATTGCAAATATACTGTTTCTATCAGAAATGACGGCTCTTTCAGACATGATGTATGACAAATGCATATTGATTATTTTGCCAACACTGCACAAATTAATTCCTTCCTTTCACAGATTACGTTGCTTTGCACTGAAATTACAGCACAGGACTTAATAAGGTATTTGATAGAATCTCAAGCGGACAACCCAGAGATCTACTTTGTCAAGAAAATACCTATACCTGTACAGCCGACAGAGCTTTCATCTGAAAGCCTAGCTGTGCACATTCCCATTGCAAACATGTCAATTCAGTCCTTAAGGAATATCGTTCAACGGACAGAGGA
Source organism: Picea sitchensis (assembly GCA_010110895.2). NCBI lineage: Eukaryota > Viridiplantae > Streptophyta > Pinopsida > Pinales > Pinaceae > Picea > Picea sitchensis. The sequence continues at coordinate 172,586 of SNQJ01S0055140.1, forward strand.
ACTAACTCCACGACTCATCCAGTCAGACAAAGCCAAACATTGGATGTCCACCGCAAACAAGCAGTTTATGTTCTTTGGAAGTACATGTTCTACAGATAGATTGACTAACTGCTTAGCACACAAGAAAACCTTAACCCAAATTCCCCATTGCAAACAATGTTTCCCTGCTCTGTAATTAGTATTACCTGATCTAGAGCAAAATCATATATCTGCAGCATGCATCAGGTAACACTATGCCAAAAGATCCATGAGCAGAAAAGCAATTCCTGCAGAGCTTAATAACATGACCTGGCCTTGTTTTTTCAATAGGATAAACAACTCATGCACTTGCAGACACTCGTCTATGATCCCCATTGGAACCATTTGACAATCTCAGAAAAGCACAGGCCACGAGGCTTCTTCCAGCAAAGAGAGAAAACTTTGCCTTGGCTATGGGTGATTTTCTGGTCGAACGGGCACTAGGTTCAGCGACACCGGCACCTGCAGGTGCATCCACAATAAGATTCGGCAACGGCATTGTATCCAAGTTAACAGTCAAAGATCCTCTATTGGCCCTCAACCGATCCGCACCCTCCCAAGTAACCCCTCTGCATTTCTTCACCTTCACCTTCACCAGCTTAGGACACCCACTGACCAAGGACTCGATCCCATGATCCGAAACTGGACAGCCCTTGATGCACAGCTTCTTCAAAGAAAGACATTTCGCAGCGATACAAGAGATCTCCGGATCCCCGATCGTCTCACTGCCACAGAGTGCCAACCTCTCCAAAACCTGGCAATTGGAAGCCAGAGGACTCAAGCTCGTTGCAGTCAGATTCAATCCAATCAACACCAACTCCTGCAAATTCTGACACTTCCTCCCCACAGCAATAAGCCCCTCATCGCCTATCCGATTCGTCTTCCAACCATCTATGTGCAACTTCCTCAGATTTTTGCAGCTGTTGGCTATCGCCGCAAGCCCTGCGTTTGTGCACTCCGGAGTCTTCACCAGATGCAAGACCTCCAATCCTGCGCACCTCGAAACGGCCATCAGGCCCCGATCACTTACCTGCAACCTCTCCAGATGCACCTCAACCAGACCACTTACATGATCAGTGATCACCTCAAGCAGCTTATCCCAATCCCCCGAACACCGAAACAACTTGAGAGTATGCAGGTTCTTCGATCCAGCAATCAGGGGTCCAAAATACTGCCCGTTGAAAAGCTCCTTCAGGCAAATACTCCTCAACTTCGCACACCCCGGGCCGATAACCTCAATATTCCCCTCAGCTAAACCCCTCAACCGCTTAACAGACAACTCCTCTAACCCTACACAATACTTGAGAATAGCATTCATCCCCTTTGCCCCAAAAGTACAAGACCCACACGACAATTTTTTCAGACCAGTACACAACTTAGCAAAATCCTCAATACCCGCATCAGATAACTCCCTACAGGCCTTCAATTTCAACTTTCTAAGGCTCTTACAATGAATCCCAACTTTAATCAAGCCCTCGTCTTTTATGCTTACCGTTTTGCGATCGCACCTGAGGGCGAGCTTAGTCACGTGATCGAACCTTCTGAAGAGGCCTGGGATCGCCGCCGAAACATCTGACCGTGCATCCAAGGATAGCCGCTGGCGACTCGAACCCTCGACGAGAAACCATCTCTTGCACACCAGAGAGCACCGCTGCCGGTCACCGGAGCTCAGGCTGTAGAAGATGCAGGCCAGGCATTCATCCGGAAGACTAAGGCTGTAATCTCTGCCGGAATTCACATCATTTTCCTCGCGTTTTCCGGCATGTATGACGGATGAAGACGAAGCGCCCTGCCCCATTGAAATTCGATAGGGTTTATTACAGAGCTTCCGCTGTAGATCGGCCCACATACCTTCGTTTTAACCCATTTTCAGATCGTTTTGAAGGATTTTTTTCTCTTTTTTTCGCAGAGTGTGATGTGTATTGATAGCGATTTACATATAGAGATTGCGATCGATCTCGTCCACTCACAAAACACCCGCGACCTAAGAATGCGTGGCCTCTTTTGGCTGATTTTCTGTTAGGGTCTCTCGTATTAACAGGTGTAAAGAGCTGGCTGCCGCATCTCTGAACATCGGATTCAAATCAGTTCTCTTTGCGGATCTCAAAATAGGATTCAATCGGTTTAATTGTTTTAACCGATAACAATTGGTGAAATAAAAGGAATTAATAATCCCGACTTATGGGATTTGAGGATTCTCATAGGGAGAAAGGAAAATTGTTGAAATAAAAGGGAATTAATAATCCCGATTTATGGGATGTGGGAATCCCGGGAGGGCAAAAAGGAAGGATGGAAGCGTTGAAAATTTAATAATTTTTTTTTTTTTGGTGTGGTATTAAAAATATTGAAAAAATTAAAATAAAGGATGGAAGCGTTGAAAATTTAATAATGTTTTTGTTTTTGGTGTGGTATTAAAAATATTGAAATTTATTGAAAAAATTAAAATGTATTTTGGTATTAAAAATATTGAAATTATTGAAAAAATAAAAAATTCAAGTATTTTGATATTGAAAATATTGAAATTTATTGAAAAAAATTTAAAATATTGAGATTAATATTATTTTTTTTATTAAAAATAATATTGCAATAGACTCATCAATATTTTTTATTTATATCGATAAACCTCCTATGCTTTATTACTGAACTCAAGATCTTTGAGAATTTTTCAAAAAAAAAATTAACAAGTTTAGTCAAATTTTCTCACTTACATGTTTAAGGCTTAATAAACTCATTTGAAGTTTATTAAACTAATTAATTTGTTATGAGTATGCTTGTTACATTGTGATAATAAAATTTAAAGTGATTAAAATAAAAAGTACTATTGTTGATATGGACTTTGAAAATTTTACCCATAGAGATTTTTGTATATTTACAATGGAAACATAAATATATAAAGAATTTGATGAACTTGTGAATGTGATTGTGTCCCCTTTTTTATATCATTATATGTGAGTGTAGTTGGCCTTGAGTGGTTTTCCCCACCCACCATAAGGCTTTTTGAAGACTTTTCATGTCTTTTCCTAGGCTTGAAGATGGATCATTTGTTTGAAGATGAGATATTTGATATGTCTTTAATAGTGAGCCACAATAGTTATGTGACTACGAATTGTGAGTAGAATAGTTTTGAAAAGCAAATTGGAAGTTTGTTTATAAAGTTTACCATGAGATAATAAAGGGATTTTTCATTCATAATTATGTTTATATGTTAAATTTTTTAATATTTATAATAAATATATATTATTTTAATATTTTACTATTTTATTGTTTTTAGACACATTAGTTAAGGTTAAAAAGGTGTGGTAGTTATATGGCCATTGCTGCCTTGATGTCTAAAGTATGATCAAAGATTTATTCTTTATCTTTTTTTGAGGAATCACATTGTGTTTTTATCACTACACTCATCGTGGATTTGCCATCCTATTTTTGTTGTGTTTTTACCCTGTGTTGAAGTTGGACTTTTTATGGTTGAACGTACTTTGTGGTTACGTTTTCTTATATGGGTGGAGTTTGTCATCTTGTCCATGCAATTTTAGCCTTTTCTTGAGCACATTTGTGCATTGATATGACTCTTCATCTTTCATGAGCCATATCATCTTTTTAACTATAAATTTTAGAAGAGTGTTATTAGTTCTAAGGTCAGGATTTTTGCAATCGATTCACGGTTGACTATGTATTAGTTAACATTTGACTTGAAAACATTTTTTCATTCTCTAATGTTGTACATAAGAAAAACAAATTAATTATTATTTTTTTTATTTAAATTACTTTTAGAATGAACTTTATTGGCTTACACATTTGGACTCTTAATGTTGAGAGAATGTAATTTTTTCATTCTTAAAGTCTATAACCTAAAGTAGGGAGTCATTGTTATGCCCCACATTGTTTTGCCCCACAAAATGTAATCTTACATTCTTATATAGCCTATATACCTAAGTTTTAACTTTGGGTTATAACTTTATTTCACGTCTATGTCATTAAATTTACTACTTCATTAAATTCACTACAATGATTTATGTCAGTTCTTTAAATGTTGAGCCAAGATTGTGCCTCACTTTCTCACCGCGTGTCTGTTGAAGGCCCAAAATATTGATCACTCTGTAATGATCTGATCTAGATAGTATTCTCGATCCCTTGATTGATCAGTGCATTAATGCACCAATTTCTCTGCACTGCCTCACCAGATTTGATCTTCATTGCATGGTTATCGCCTCATAGCTAAGCACTCCCCTGCTGCTAGGGATGAATTCATTGCAACCTAACCGGATGAAGCTGGGATAGAAATGTTGGTTCTTGAAGTTGTTGCCCCAAATGAAAGGATATTGCAAACTAGTAGAAATGAGATTGTCCCAGCTAGACCAATCAATATGACACGACCAATCAATCTAACATGAAGGTTCGTTGTTAGAAATATGGAACTGTAATAGAAGTGCAACTATAGAACTCTGGAACAAAGTCATTCAAAAAAAAATATGGCTTCAGCGTTTTGAGCAGGTATGCAACCTTATCATTTATAAAATGGTAAAAAAAAATCAAAATAACAACGAAGAATAGATTTAGATGCTATCATATATGCCTGTGTCTTCATTCAATATGCTTAGAATGTATTACATACTAAATTGTTGGATCTACTCCTACAACTTCACCAACTGCTCAGATATAAACATATCCACACAGAAAATGAATCGTTCAATGTCAAGCTCCAAATACATGTCGAATTCCATCTAGTTGAGATCATCCTTTGTAGCTCTTAATCATCCCTCTGGCCTTTAGTCACCGTGTTCCATATGTCCAACAACCACCGCAGGGAGTCTCTTCGACCTTTAGCCATCGCGTTTCATCAGTCCAACAACCATCGCCCTTCCTTGCAGGGATTGCAATGCAAAAAGTAGATGGTTTGCAGAGCTCTATATAAACATTAAAACCTGTATCATTTAAGTAGGATATTTCAATATATGAATAATAAGCAATGGTACGTAGAGGTATACATTAAACCCTCCCATGCACGCTTATACACACAACACCCAAAAAAATAATTTTTTCCCTCGTCCCCCTGTGTATCAATGTATGTTTCTACGCATTTTCTCTTTAGGTGGTGGTCGTTCCAGACCTACCCATATAAAGAGGTGATACATATGCCTACCATTTGGATACGGATTCGAGTATTCCTCTGGTTAAGATTGCAATAAATCAAATATATTAGAGAAGTGCATATAGGAGTGGTCTGTTGTTCGCAGCTTGAAACACACTCAAAAAAGCAATGTATACAACAAAATAGCTTTAGGAAAAGCTCTCAACCTGCACAACTATGCAATGGATACACCATTCAAAGGAGAAAATGAGTTGTTCCTAAAGAAAAAAATAATGCACTGAATGGACACCATCACTCACTGAAGAAAAAAGATGCTTACAGTTCTTAGCGTGTCCCCAAAGGGGAAAAGAATATTTAAAAGACACCACTAAATGAACGATGCTCATTGCATAAAAGTTGTAACCAGTGGTAGTTTCCAAACTGATCATCATCATTTCTCTATATGTCTCTCTTGAAGATGGCTAAACAAATCCTTGATAATGTGAGACATATTTATGTTTTAAGCTATTTTCTAACTGGTATC